>CM077232.1:16449907-16634907 GCA_039654775.1 Spinibarbus caldwelli
GGTTTAAGTTTATTAATTTTTTTTTTATTTGTCATTTTTAATTGTTTTTATATACAGTATAGTTTTAATTTATTTTTATGTAGTTTTTAGTACTTCAACTTAAAGCCTTCATTTCAGCTACTTGCCAAGGCATCATTTCTAATTTAAGTTTTTTCAAGTTCAAACAATGTTTTATTAGTTTTTGTTTTAATTGACAATAACAACACTGCTTTAATGACACATTATTATATGGACAATCAGTCAGTAACGATAGTAACACAAAAAAAATAAAATAAAAATAACTTCCTTTTGATACTGACATCGCTGAAAATATACCTTGCAGTTCAGTAAGTCAGTCAGTGAACTCACTGAACTCAGTTCAGTGAAGTATCTATCAGACTAATTTACTGATTTAAACTGGCAACTGAGGAACCAGAAGCATCATTTGTTCATGAATCATACTACACTGTTTGTGCTGTACGCTTTTGATTCATTAGAAAGAACTGCCTTGAGTCATTTGTTCGTGAACTGGACTGCACTGTTGGTTTTGATTCACTAAAAAGAACCAGCTTATAAAATTTACTTGTCTGTGAATTGAACTATACTGTTCGTCCTGTATTCTATTGATTCTCTAAAGAAAACTGGCTTATTAGAGTTATTTTTTATTTATTTTTTTAGAGTTATCTATCTCACCTGTGAAAGAATGCACTTTAGCGAGCAAAAGGATCTCAAAGGTTGGGCGGCCAATTGATCTTAAAATCCATACAGTCAGAGAGTCGGGAGCCATTTTCGCCTATGAGTCACCGGCGGACCATCCATTACCTATAAATGTTTGTGTGGGCAACTGTGCGCACATCACACCTACAGCCGCTTTACAGCAGACCAGCTGGCATTAATTGAGGTATTGAGAGAACATCATTACCGTGGTAATAACTCAATGGCATAAATGATTGTGGCAAAAATGGCTGCGCCTCATTAGCCCCATATCTCATTGCTTAACAAACATGTAATTGAGTGCAAACGTATTTGCCTATTGATGGGTCCATTTCCAGCTCAGAGAGCTCTCCCCAGCTTGATAAAGAAGAAACTAAATGACACTAAGGAAAAATGGTGACAGTATATTTTTCAAACTTAAAACGTGTCACTTGATTTCCTCTACAGTCATACGTCTTTATCACATTTATCAGTAATGAATTTATAATCATCTTATTAGGCAACATATCAGTCTGCATGTAAATGCATCGTAATAACTATTACGTTTTAAGGGTGTCTGCTCCAATTAGCTTCAAACAGAGCCATGAATCCAGTAGAACTGCTGCCAAATGGCCCAACGGCCCTGGCAGATGCAGCCTATTTAAAAGCACATTTCTGTCTGTCTGTAAGGGCACCGCGAATACCAGGTTGGACCCAGCTCACCGTCTTCAGTGTTTATTTGGTCTCCATTATCTTTTATTTGCAGGCTGATGCTTTCACTTGGCAAGAGATCAGCTGTAATTCAGCCTCACGGAGGCAGTGAGGGAATGCAAAAGAGCCTGTTGTCGCCCAAAGAGAGACACGCAGGAATAGATGAAACATAAACAGGTCTGTTAGGCTAAATAAACTCTGTGGTTTTGTTTCTGATGATCCTCTAATTCAATCCAGATTGACCCACTAACACCACTCTGTAATTCATAAACACTTCATGCTGTTTTTTTTTTTTTTATTATTCCTCTTTTAGACCACTCAACTGAAGTTTTCCTGGAGAGGAACAATGACGAAGTAAAGTAGATGCTAAAACGTCATTCTGTACATTTAAGTTTGTATTTTGGCATGTGTAATGATTCAGTTATTAAATAAAATAAGATATATTTATTTGTGTTTAAGAATTGCAAGTGAAAAAAAGCTTTGTGATTTCAGAAAAGCTAACATATATTTCTATCAATCAACATGCTAATGCTTTATTTCTACCATCTAGTTAAACTGATGACATTTACTTCTTGACATCATAGAGATCTGTAAAAAATGATTTTCTGGGGGGGAAAAAAAAAAAGAATTATTCATAATGTGAAAACATCTGCACAAACATAAAATAGAAGGATTGTATCCAAACAACACAAAACTAAGTGACAGGAAACTTCAGTATTCACCTTAAAGAACCCTGTTTCTACAAAAACCAACCACAGAGAACTTCACAAAGCCAACATCCATGAAAGAGCTGTAACTGCTAAAACTTTAATCACCGACGCCAATGCTAAAATGCGAAAAAGATAGTGTGATGATCATAAAACCTAGACAGCTGGAGCAAAAATATGATCTTCAATATCTGCCCTGGCTATTTCAGTCTGACTTGAATATTATCAAACCACTGTGGGCAGTTTTGGAAGAGAAGAGTGAGAGGCAGATTCCCTTCTCAATACCTCCGAAGCAACTGACAGATGTGTTTTTATAAACAACATTTAACTGGAGACTATTCTAAGAAAGTTGAAGGCTGTATAAAAGTAAATGTTGGTAAAACACCTCAATAATGAAATATTGCCTTATTTAGTCCAACCCCTGTATACTGTATATACACACACATACTGTATATACATACACATACGCACATATACCAAAAGTCATGTATATTAACATAGCGTAGGAGATTGTGTTTCAAGACACACAAGATGCAGGCATGTAAGCAGTACATGATTTAGTTTGCTTTCCAGACATCCCACACATCCAGATATGACATTTAACACACATTCAGTGAGGATAAAATGCAAATGGGAGGACCAGAGAGGAGGGATGAACGATAAAGAGTGAGCAAAAGAGAAACATTAATGGATAGCAGTCAGTATCTCAGCAGCTCCCCAAAAACATATTTAAGATATGCAAATGACTGTCATAGCGAGGCACTTGACAACATGTTATTATGTCTCAATATACAAACAGAACAAGACACAGAGAAAAGAGGGTGAAGAAAATGAAGGAGAGATAGAGAAAAGAACAAACAGAGATATAAAGAGTAGCTGTTTGTGCTCAGCATTACAGATACTCGCCGAGCCACATGGTCCAGATACTACAGAAGCTTGTTTTCGCCATGGGATGAAAAAATAAAAAAGGTAATTGCGTTTTTTTCTCATACATTTCAGACTTTTTTTTTCTTGGAATTGCAAGATATAAACTCAAAATTCTAACTTTTCTTTGTGGAATTGACCCTTAGCAAAGACTCGCCCCCCCTTCACGCAGTGAAAAACACACAGTGGAGCAAAGAGGACACTGACAACGTGCCGACAGACAAGACAGAGCTGGGTAATTTAGTTATGAAACTCTCCGCTTTCAAATTTTGTACGTTTTTAAGAAATTCAAACAATAAATACCATTTTGTGGCTCTTTAATGTGTCATGAAAGATCGCTGTAGCGCCTCAGTTCAAGCGGCATGTGAACCGATCATCTCTTACCCTTTACTAGACCCTCTTAGGGCCGACGTCACAATTACATCACAGCGCTAGCTTGAGGCAAAACAAAGGGAAAACTGGAGGTGATTTCTCATGCATCTCACTACTATGTATGAAATAATGTCTGTGTGCATGTGTATAAAACAACAAACTGACGATTTATAAGTTTAATCATCTGTAATTGTACATTGTTGTGATTGATCATGGCTGGAATTTTTAAGAACTTGGTAAGAAAGAAAATACAGAAAGTTCAAAAATAGCAGTTTCTGTCATTTTTTCACATCTTAATTTAAATGTACAGTAATGTAAAGGAACTGTAATGTCACTGTAAACCTACATCATTTACAGGAGGTATATACTTTAAAATAACTATTTGGCCATTACATAATACATACATCTTCAAATAATATATCCATCACTTTGAATGTTTAACTTTTTTTATTTTTTTATTTTTTTTAATTTTGGCCCAGTTCACTGTTATGTAGCTGTAAAAATAGTTGCCTGCTGAAACTGAAATATTATGACTAGATAGACACAGGTGAGTTTCTCTTTATCATATACATTAGGTTTCTCTATAGATGTGGAGGTAATCCTGTCAGACCATCCATCCTTTGAGTGAGCGTATAGGGGTCGGCATAAAGGGAGCATAAAGGGGTAACCTTTTCAAATAAAAAAAAAAAATCGCAGTCCCGGACAGTGAGTGACCCTAAATATGCAGGTAAAATCGGATTAAAAAAACAAAAAAAAAAAAAAAACAAGCTAACAAACTTCATAGCTAGCATTAGTGAAGCGGTCAGGGGAATCTTTCTGCCTCCACCTAAGCTACGCCCACAGAAAAAAAGTCACAACATTTACTAACAGAAAAAGGGTCTATAGCAGAAAATAAACATGAATGAACATCAGAAGGTAGGCCTATCTTGTTTCAACCGCAGAAAGATGTCAATACACACCATTTTTCAAGTTAAAGTCCACCAGCGTTAATCTACTCTCTTGTCTGGTTTGTTTGTTGTACAAAAATAGCAGATTCGGCGTTATGATTGGTCAGTTCGTCTGTCAATCAAACTCCCTGTGAAGGGTCAATTCCGAGTTTACATCTCACAATTCTGAGTTTACATTTTGCAATTCTTATTTTTTTCCTTTGAATTTTGTGGTTACATCTCACTTTTTTTAATAATAAAAAAATTAAATTAAAAGGTAATCTCATCATAATTCTGACTATATAAAAAAGCTGCCAAAACAATGAGGAAAAAAAAAACTCTAGATAAAACTAATTTCTTTTTGCTTATTATTTGGCAATGACTAAAACATAAGTTTATATTTAAATGTGGTTCTTTCCATGCAAAATGTGCCACTGTGATTATAAGGTGTTACACCCAGTTACCAAGGTCTCCTGACTGGCTTTAGGTCATTGTTATGCAATTGTTAAGTGGCTGAAAGGAAAATGCTAGATGCCCCCAAGTGTTCATGATATTCTGGTCCCTGGTTTTAAAATGTCTAAGTATATTTTGAATATGATAAATCTAATAAATTAGAAAAGTAATAACAAACCTCTCCTAAATATCCATATACATTGAGGTAAAATTCATAAACAGCATAGAATTAGTTACGTGCCACAGTTTGATACTTTGTATGAACAATAATAACAATAAAGCACAAATATGTCAGTGAATCACAGCATCAGTTGATCAAAATGGAGAAATGCACTGAGACACAGAAACAGAGACAGATCAAGAGAGAGGAAAAAAGTGTGTTAAATTATGGGTGTAAAACATGCAGATTCCGTGATAGAGAAAGGCATGAAAAAATACAATAACCAAAAAACATGGCACTCTGGTGCTGGGCGGCTCAATGCCTAGTGGGCCGACCAGTTGCCTGGGAGACAAGCATCCAAGGGGGACAGTAGGGGGGACGGAGCAGCGCCAATAATGAAGCTCCAGCACCTGCCAAAAGCTTAAATTAGAAGGAAACGCTGCAGCCAAATCCAGCCATGGGGAAAGGTCACAGGGAAAACGTTCCAAAGCGAATGCAAAAAACACTGCAACCCAGGAGCGTGTTAGATCTCTCTAACCTGATAATGCTGAAATGGATGGGACAGCACAGACAAAAGGACAATCTGCTGTACCGTGCCGCTTTCTTTAAGTCCTGTGTTTAACCTCTCTCAGTAAAGCAGACGCTAGGCGGAGCTGCTCAAAATGTCAAATGGTAATAGATGGAAGAAATTTGCTCCAGAAAGAAAATGAATGTGCCTCAGATTTGCTGGTCATTCTCAAAAGGTCACCAGAAAATATTAAATACTGACCGATCAAAAAGCTACCGAGACTAAAGACTGGAGATGGTGTAATCAGTACTGGAGAACATCTTCGTCTTAAATGAAGGTTTGACGTTTATTAGGCGCTAAATGAATCAGATAATTAATTGATGCATCTTAATGGCTATTGGAATTACAAATAAGATTTTATGGCAGAATAAATGTCATGCTGCTGTTTGTTGGATTCTGAGTAATGCTGGTGAGAAACCTGAATATCATTTCCAGGCAAGCTTTAGAAACTACTGCATTCCCCTGTTGTTCTGCATGTAATACATACAAAAGCATATCGACAAACAATCTTATGTTTATCAGTACATAAATGCATTTAAATTGAAGGGCTCATTGTACTGTTAAAACATACTGTGTCTTTCCTAACCCAGACCAAAAAGACAAAAGCAACTCATTGTAAACTTGAATACAGCAGTCTCTGTGTTCAGTAGTAAGAGAAAGATACTACATTATAATAGGGGATCATGCACATTAATACAGTTGTCCTGCACAGTAAGGTAAAAAGGAGAAAGTAGCAGAGATACTATAATTATTATAAAGCCAGAAGAACTAATAATGTGGAAAAATTCCTCAAAATTCCTTTCTGACTATACGTAACTCTTGGCCTCTGCATTTCCTTCCAAAGGATCCAGACGTTCAAAAAAGAGAGCTGAAGTTTATTTTCACAAGGTCCCTGACCATTTCAGCCTAATCTTAACAGTTTGTGCAGCACATTTTAGTGTTTTGTTAACCTGTCACAATGTGATGCAGGCTTAGCAAAAAGGCTGTTATTGAAAAATTGGGTAGATATGTCCATATATCAAAAACGATGTGTTTTGCCCAACTGCAAAACCAAGTGGATCAAAGTTGATTTGTTGAAACTGTTCAACAAAATATTTCACATACAATATATATATATATATATATATATATATATATATAGAAGCCTTAAAGGTGCAGTAGCAAAAATTGGGGGATTATTTCTAAAGGCCAGAGAGGGGGTTGAAGATAAGACAAAAGTATGATATGATCCCTTTAATTTATAGTGATGCCAAAGTAAAATAATTTCACACTAATGATTTCTTGCAGTATAATCTGGTTTAAGACCATCTGAAATGTGGCTGGGACATTTAACCAGGGCAGGGGTGGTCCGGTAGCACTGTTTGTTTTGGTTCCTTGAGGAAGCGTGTTGTGCTGATTAAACTCATTATTGTAGTTGTAAACTGCCAGACCTGAATGTTCTCAGTATTGATCGTCTGCTGAGTGAAAGTTTGCTCTAACACCCTCAGGGCTTTAGTCCAAGATTACTATTGTCCACAAACACTCTCTGTCTCAGTTTCTCTCTTATCCTCTTGTGAGTGTTTAACTGACCATCACGGCAGCAAAAAAATTAGCCACTGACCTTCACTGCTGTAGCATTTGGACCAATCAGACACACAATTTTGCATGTGATTTAACAAATCAATTAGTTATTAGATTAACAAATGGTCACAGACCCCCCACCCAATACACATACTGAGTGCCGGTATGCCTGTCCATGACTCCAGGCCCCCAGTGCCATGGCAACCTATCTGATAACACTAGTTTTATTGGTCAAAGGAATGCGGGCAGAGCAACATTTCCCTTTAAGAAAGACATAATGCCCATAAAAGTGGACTCTTCTCTATTTAATTCATAGAAAAACCTTTCTTTGAATTAACACCCATATCCTTCAGGTCATTGTGTATATTGTTACTGTTCTTGTATATTGTCTTTTGTACTGTATATTGTTTTATACATGCTTATGATAGATCACTGGTTAATATCACCCCATTCATTCTATGTTTGGTCTCTATCAATTCGTCTTCAGATGATCTAAATGAAGTGAAGTGAAGTGAAGTGACGTGACATGTGGCCAAGTATGGTGACCCATACTCGGAATTTGTGCTCTGCAATTAACCCATCCAAAGTGCACACACACAGCAGTGAACACACACACACCATGAACACACACCCGGAGCAGTGGGCAGCCATTTATGCTGCGGCGCCCGGGGAGCAGTTGGGGGTTCGGTGCCTTGCTCAAGGGCACCTCAGTCATGGTATTGAGGGTGGAGAGAGCGCTGTACACTCACTCCCCCCACTTACTAAATGACAGTGTATATTACATGTTGATACCTATGCAACATATTAGTGCTCTAAAAATCTTTAATAGTTTGTATATCAACTATTAAATCCAACCCCATGCAAATTACCATGCTCAGAGACAAAGAGTCATAAAACCTTCCCTCCAAAAGTTCAAGTCACCACTGGCTCTTTGACTCCCCAGAGGTGTGACCTCTATACCAGATAAAGCTCTCACATCAGTGACGCCAGCCAGTCTGCGGTTCTGTTAGACCCTAAGAGGATGAGGAAGATGTGAGCTAGAACTCTTCTGGACCCTTAAGTTATTGTGCCAGGCTTCGCGGCCTTGTCTCTCCATTCGACCAAAGATTCTTGGATCTTAGCTGATGTCTCTTAACTCTTCTTCACTTTTCACCTGGGAAGAAACTCCCAATCACCATCGAGTCAGAACATCTTTGGAATTCATCACTCTTCAAACCAGGAAGAACATGATTGCAAGTCCAAAACCTTGAAACCATCAAGACTTTCATCCGAGACTGCATTCTGGACACTCATCAACGATCAAAGCAGTGCAAGTATAGTACATTTAACTAAACTAAACAGAGGTTTAGTATAAGTTATAGACCCCGTTATAAACAGCGCTGATGGTTACTCAGGTGGTTAACTGACTCTTTCCATAACTGCATTCTCTGTTTTCTCTAATGGCTTCATTTATCCACTTTAGCTCCACTTTGTATGTATGCGTGAGTGTATCTTATTCGTTTGTTTGTTTATATTAGTTATGTGTGTTAGCGTTTAGTTAATAAAACTCTTGTGCACAAATTACGAGTTGCTGATTCTGCCTTGCAAAATAATTGTCCCTTTACGATTTTGACCCTTGCTGCATGCTCTAATGCATTAATAGGAAGGTATTTTCTGTGGCCACGGAAATATCCTTTCTTAGAGTTGATATGAATTTACACTGAATGTTCGCTGGACGAACAGATCAGCTGATGGCAATTTAACTCTGCTACAGTTATTACTGTCAGCCAATATAAATAATTGTAATTAATCATAATTAATTGTAATTATTTATATACAATTCCCTTTTGAGCTAAATTTGCTACACTGCCATCTCTCTCCTATCAGAGCTTGTTAAAGAAGACCTGCTCTATATCACTCAGGGTTACAGACCTGTCCGCGAGCAACTCCGCATGAGCGTGACACGGGTGATCTGGGTCTTCGAGGACAATTAGCAACAGGCTGTTTGATGGGCTGTCTCCAGCGAATGTCAGGGCCTCCTTTAACAGGCCAGCAGAAGATCTGGCTGCGGCTTCGCGGTGTGCTCAAAACTGCAAAGGAGGTGTGAAGGCAGAATAAGACAACGTGCTGAGGTGGGCACAGCAGGAGAACTAAAAACAAGTCACTTGCATCACCATGGGTCTGGGGCTAATATTAGCCCTTGAGTCACGCCTGTACCACAAAGCAGTCCTGATTTTTTATAATTTTTCAAAACCTATCCTTCTCATTAAGATGGCATCAGTGATGCTGAGCATATTTCTTGAGCATTCAAAATTACATTCACCTGGCATCCAGCTGAGAGCGGCTTTATCAGGGCAAGACTCTGGCAATCCACCGGCTCTCGTGGGCTGTGTTGCCATATGGTTCTGCCATAAATAGCAAACTGAGGATCTTTCATTAATTTTAACTTGGTTGTATTGAGCGTGAACTGAGTTAACACACCTAGCCTTATAACACACTTTCTATGAACAGTTATGTTAAAAAACATCTTAAAGGAATAGATCAACCAAAAAATATTCTGTCATCATTTACTCATCCACATGTTGTTCCTAACCTCTATGAAATTGTTTTTTTCTTCTTCTGTGGGATACAAAATATTACATCCTCCTGTATAGAGAAAATGTTCTCCTGTACGTTCCTCTATAGAGAGAGAGGAACGTTTTATTGCCCAGAAGTTGCCCTTTCATAAGTCTGGAGATTTAATACGACCATTTGAAAGTAGTGTATTTCATTCAAATCTCAAACTGTTAAATACCAACGTTATCTCAGATGTTTGCTCTAAAATGCATCAGAAATAAAACAGACTCAAAAGAGACAATTGTTGACACATTAAAGGGATGTTTCAGCCAAAATGGAAAATTCTGTCATTATTTATTTCTCATAATGTTGTTCCTAACCTGTATGTATCTTTCTTTTTGGAACACAAAAGATGATATTTTGTAAAATATCTCAGTGCATATAAATATCAGTTGGGTCCAGTATTGTTTTGGACCCCAATTACTTTCGTTCTATGGCCAAAAGTATTTTTCTAAATGTTTTCTTTTGTGTTCTGCATAAGAAAGAAAGCCAAGCAAGTTTGAACTGCATGAGAATGAGTAAATGATCACTGAATTTTCAATTTTGGGTGAACTCTGATCCAATTTAGGTTGTCTGATGACCATGAGATGTAGCATTCCACCTGCTGGATTCAAAGATGTGTCCCTTTACAATGTTTTTATGATAGAACCAATGTTGATGTCAGAAGAAATAAACGTTATATGTTTGAGGCGAGTTTTGTGAGTCTCTACAACTCTGGCTCCCCGAGGAGCCCAATCTTCTCAAAATGCCCCTCATGGGACTGCACCCCGAGTCTACGCTTGGGCAGCTTTGGTGACTATCGCTGCAGTCTAGCCCACATGGCGCCACCAGTCTGTAAGCCTAACAAGGTCCCACAGGTCATAAAACACACGGGCCGTGAAAATGATGGGGGTGGTTGAGGGAGTAAGAACAATTCGAGTTGTAAATCTGAACTACAGCATAAAAGAGATGAAAGAGAATAGTTGTTTAATTATTAGTTAACACTGAGTTTTGCTGTTTGTAGGGTGCCTCGAGCTGCGCAACATACAAAAGGAACAGAGTGAGACCCTCGTTTGCAATTTGCACTTAGCAATACTGTGTATTGCAAAATAATGGCAAAGAAACATGTCTTTCTTTTGAGTTGTCCTCAAGGGCTGCACACAATAACATACAGCCTGACCAGTGCAATCTGATTCACCAACAAATAACTGAAATCAGAAATATACAACAGAACCAGTGTAGCTACACAATATTCAAATATTCAATATTCAAATTACTCTTATAAGCCAATCCTTTTAATAAGTAATTCAAAAACATTCACAAACTCAGGAGTTACATTATCAAACATACATTTTTTTTTTTGAAGTTGCATTCAAACTCCACTTGACCCTCGGTTTGAAATGACATGATGCTTCTGTTATTCCAGCCATCAACCATTCAAACTCTTGCTCACCTCTCCAACTAAACGACCATTGCCCCAGTAAAATGGATAAGCCAAGAGCTCTCCTGTCTGCACTTGTCTTAGATGATTACTGCATCCAGTGTGGTTAAAATACAGCCATCTTTTTTGATTTGTGTAGAACAGAAAGATAAAGCAAACCAGTGACCCTCTAACTGCTAATGTACAATAATGTTTATCCTGACTATTACAGGAAGCCAGGCCATTTACAGGGCAAGGTTTAAAAAAATCCTTTTCATAAATGATCCCTTGCTTTACATTTTACGTAGACTCACCTTGGCACCCTGATAGACCTATGAAAGCAATGAACAAATGTCATATGCTCATAAAAAGATGGTAAAATACCTGTCACAATAAAAACGGCAATGAACCGAGCCCCCATTTCGTGGTCACTGTCTAGAAAAGGTCACGAGCCATTTAAAATGCCCAGAAACCCACAGAACCTGAGCACATGTAATAAACATTACTGACCATCGCAGTTTTGGTAAGGCTGGATGGGCAAATGTCATTACAGCTGTCAAACACTATCAAGCCTGGTGTAAAATGGTGTCTATATAAAAATATATTGCCCTCAGGCCTTCAGCGGTACTGGCATTAAAAGATCATTTTCTCAAAGATACTATTAAGGTTTAAATATTTTCTCAACTTAGCTCTGATACTTATTAACATATTCATTAGCTGAATGCCATAAACAAAGACAGTAAATGTGAAAGACGTGGTTCAGAAATTAATACGACTTGCACCTGCTCGTATCTAAAAGAGCATTTTGAGACTTTTAAGTTATCCTCCATATCCTCATGTGACATTAGTGTGATTAATAACAACTTTCAGAGTTGTGCACCATTCATAACTGATCAGCAAATGCATTTTAAGTTCCAAATCAATTAGCACACAGAATGTAGAATTTCATTTTGAAATAGAGTAGAATTAAAATGATATTGTATTAAAGTATAGGTTTAGAATTCTAGAATCATTATCTCAGATACCAATACAGAGAAACATTGACAAAAGTAATGAATTATGTAATGATGTCAAAATGTATCTTTATAAAGTTAATTGTAAACAACATGATGGTCATTGGCATTGTATGGCAAAAAATATGTCATTAAAATTTATCTGAATAAACTATTATTTGCTCATTTGAGAAAAAGTATTCTATCAGAGAATACATGGGCATAATTAGTGAAAACGAATTATGTAATTCTTGTGCTGAACTTGATTTGTAACTGTGTAAAACTGCAATACATTAAATTATTTTTCTTGTTGTTCCCATTAAAATTGCAATTACACTTCTTGTGGGCCAATTTAATTAAAAAGAGAATGGGAGCCAATTCTTAAATTCCTAATTTTGCACAAACCCTGAAAAGAAGGTATAAATGTTGAATGATGTTAGTACATTACATTAGAAATCATTCAACCATTCTTATCACACAAATAGCATGTTAACATGTTTCAACATTATCTAGTTTTCACAAATTATATAAAAAAAAAAAATTCAAAATATAAACTACACAGATTTAAAAATAAATAAATAAATAAATAAATAAATAAATAAATAAATAAATAAAAATCCAACAGCATTAATCTAAAAAAGTTATTTTGGTATCAATCCTCATAGTCCATTTCCTCACCTGCACTTAGCCAGATCAGAAAGTTCAGCTCCATTAGAAACTGAATGTTGCTTGTTAATGTGAAACTCAGTTAGTGGAAACAGACTGTGGGTCTCAGCAGAGTTGCCACTTCCACAAACACTATATCACCTAATTGAAACCTTGCCAGTTGTTCAGCGGTGAGAGACATCAGGGAGAGCAGTAAGAGAAAGAGGAGTAAAACAACTTGCCATGTTTTCTGATTTACGTGTTGATGTGATTGCCCATTGCTGTCTCTGGTCGTGAGCAGAAAACAGAGAGTAACAGTATACTAATAGCATTTAAGAAAGAGAGAGAGAGAGAGAGAGAGAGAGAGAGGAGAGGAGGGAGAGGGAGAGAATGCAGGTGGGTGGATAAATGGAGTCTATACAGCATAACCTGAAAGGGCGATTGATGGTCATGGCGATTAAGATGGCGAACAATTATGTCCCTTTAATGAATAAAAGCATTAATGAATAAAAGCATAAATAAAGAAACAAAGATAGATGTGCAAACATAGTAATCCTCTGTAATTCTCATTCAAGAGAATCAAAGCGATATCAAATAGGGAAGAATACAGCTGAGGGAAAACAAAGACAAAGGAAAAAGAAAAGAGATATGAATAGACACGGCATGAAATGGAATGATTCTGCATGACAAATTCACCTCTTGAATCCCATCACCTCTTGCCTTTTTTTTAAAATTTAAAAACACTTTAACTTCATTTTTATGGGAATTTAGTTAACTCTACCATAAACCTTGCAGTAGTTTCCAGATCACAAGGAAAAGCACTTCTCAAATGAAGAACATTTGATTCTGAAAGTTTAAGAGTTTAACATGTTCTTAAGCTAATGAATCAAAAGTCTATTTTCCACACTTTTCAGTGCTGAATGAAATATATTAATAATGAATATTTCTATCATCTTGTCCACCATCTAGCTTGTTGGAATGCATTCTAGGATTGCCTCTGGTATATAAGCCAAACAATTGGAAAAAAATAGGGGATGGTTTAAATAAAAAAAGAGAAACACAAATGAAGGAACAAAAATCAATCATATTAATTTTTGACTTGAATAAAACCAGTTAATTTAGATGTTATTACATGGTGCACATTTTTAGCTCACAGAACATTATTTGTGGTACACCTTCAGCCACAAGGGCATCTAAGATGCTTTAAAAAGTCTACTCAGTCTTCAGAACAAAACGCCTCCTTAAAAGGATAGGTCACGATAAATAAAAATTCTGTCATCTTGTAGTTTTTTTATCTTTTCCATACTATGGAAGTCAATAGCTATCGTCAACAGTTTCGTTACCAACATTCTTCAACAGAAGAAAAAAAAAAAAAAAAAACTCAAACAGGTTTGAAACAGCTTGAGGGTTTTTCACCTTTTTTGGATAAACTATCCCTTTAAGACAGGGCTTCTGTGCACCATTCAACACTCCCACAAACACATTTTCAGCACCAAGGACAGCGAAAACATGCGGCTGAAAGGCAGAAACTAGTCAGGCACAAGTCATGACAAACAACTCAATCCGCAGGGAGTTCATCAGCAAGAGCTAAATAAGACATTCAGGCAGCCTTGAATGGTATACTGGCTAAGGGTAGAAAGGCTAATGTTGTTTTTCCGTTTGCTGTCATATAGACTTAGATTAACCTGGGCCACTGACATACTGTGGCTGCTCGCAAACTACTTCTTTTCTCATGCTGCAACTCAACACAACCCACAGTGACCCCACACACACCTACACCTAAATATATGGATTTCTTTTTAATGACACAGCTCCCACGCGCTGTCATTGCCTCCGCAAATGCAACTTGCTTCACATTAATGCAATTAAAACAGCAAAAAGCATGTAAACCATTATGCATACCAAACACTTTGGTTCAATTTAATTTTCAAGGACATTATAAGCAAATCATTTGCTAGTGTAAAACTACTAGATGTTCATACACGCACAAAAACATGCCAAACTGAATATTACATGCACACACAGAAGCACAAATATGCATATTCATGTTTTCTCACCCTTGCACACACACACACACACACACAAAATACAAACAATACGAAAGCCATAATTACTCAGAAATACACTCTCCTCTCTAATTATGGGATTTTTCCCCCTCAAAATTCCCCAGAATTTGAAAAGCCAGAGTTATGAATTGTATCACCAACTGTTGTCAGTCAAACAGTTGCGAAGGAGCTGTTCACAAGAACAAGCTGCAGTTGGCATCCATCATTCATCTCTCCACAGGTGCACATTTAAGATGGTGCATCCACAAGCTGAAAATCTGATCTGATATGATTGCATTACAAACATTTCCTCAAACAAGAGTATAGCCACAGAGGTCAAGCACAGAATGTTGCAGTCTATCAGTGTTTACGTGGTGACAGCACACAGAAATGGTTATAAGACAAACTGTACTATTGATCCGCTGTTGCCAACAAACAGTGGACTGGTTGACCATGACTAATGACTCGCTAAAATATAATCTAATGATTACATGCTCAATAATTAGATGTTTATAAATCACTACCACAGCCAGTCTGTAAACACGGGCAGTTACAAACCAGTAAGGGTTTTGTTGGAGGAAACAGAGAAACAAAGAGGCCTTGTACATCAGTGTAATTGAATATTTGCTGT
Organism: Spinibarbus caldwelli; assembly: GCA_039654775.1. Lineage (NCBI taxonomy): Eukaryota > Metazoa > Chordata > Actinopteri > Cypriniformes > Cyprinidae > Spinibarbus > Spinibarbus caldwelli. The sequence goes on from CM077232.1 coordinate 16,465,268, forward strand.
CCACATGACATTTGGTGCCGAGCAACATATAATCAATTGTGAATTGTGGTAAATGTTGTAAAAAAAAGAATAATACATTACACATATGTTTATGGCAACCTAATCTTGTGGTACAGCAATCTGATAGGCCACAGGTTAAAGTTCAGCTACTCTCCTTGTCAGTAAAATTGGATGGGTGAGTTACAGATAAATGTCTTCCTCTAAAGGTCTCTCTTCATGAAAGACAAGGTGTCATATTACAGTACTACTTATTTGATTCTAGCGTTTGTATTCAAGAATGAGATTCAGATGTCTTTAAAACTAAAGTGAAATAAAGAAATAAGCAAGATAAGCCGTTTTTACATTGGGCAAAGAGTGTATTTAGGCACAACACAAATAAGAGTGCCTAAGACCTCCTTAACTGTATTAAAATCACTGTCACACATGGCCAAATGTCTTATTGCTTTTATAAAACCCCAGCTACAGCAATATGACTAGTCTATGGAAGCTTGTTTCTACCTCAGATGAAAAATAACTAAAAAGTAATTGTAAATTTAAAATAGGAAATAAAGTTTAATATATGTCACAATTCTGAGATACAGAATTGCATAAAATGACAATAATGATAATAATAATGTTGTTAGTGCAGTAATATGGAATTTAACTGATGAGCTGTCACAGGTATGTCTATCAGCTTTGAACATTCATTTTATAAATATTCCCTTTATCTTATATCTTTATTTGATTACTATTGTGAACAGAAACTGATCCGCATGTTGAAATTCTAGTGGCAAATGCAGTGGCCATATTTCTTAATCAAGTTTCAATGTAACTCCCATAGGCTATGAGCTCCCAGTTTCCTCTGTACTGGTGCAGAGAGAGAGAGCAGGGGAGGAACACTACATGATGAATGGAGAGAATATGACTGATCGGATGACATGAGGCTTTAGGGTATATCTCCCCCCTCACTCTGGTGGACAACTGAGCTCTTATTATCCACCCAGCTCCCAATCCACACACACACACACACACACACACACACACACACATACACCCCACCGCAAGCACAGTCCAGATTACAGACACAAGTATGCAGAAGTGCCATGCACCTATTTATTTTGAGGTGGCACCAGAGGCAGTTCTGACTCATTTGGCAACGTAGTTGAGATAAGACATGACCTAAGGTGGAAAAACCCTTTTTAACAACTTAGTAGTTTATTATGTAAGTAAGTATAAGATAGTAAAGTCTATTAGTCTTGTTTAACGTGAAGGGAAACTCAGGTGCATATCTAAACATAGCGTATCTATTTTTTGTTTTTAATTAATGAAGCAAACTAACCAAACCTGACAGCCAGTGATCATCACTCTTTGTCTTTGTATGGAAAAGACTGGTTTTGAACTTTCCTGTAGCTCAAATAGTAGAGCATGGCGCTAGCAACGCCAAGGTCATGGGCTCGATTCCCAGGGAAAGCAAGAGCTGATAAAATGTAGAAACTGTAACTTGAATGCAATGTAAGTCGCTTTGGATAAAAGCGTCTGCTAAATGCGTAAATGTAATGTAAATGTTTTGACATTTTGTTCAACTGGAGTTTGGAAGGTGTGACTTGACTGGACTGACCACATTTTTGCCAGTTGAATGTGTGACTTCCAACACAATTTTAGACAAACACCTAACATTATATAACCTATAATATAATTATATAATTATATAACCTATAATTATATTTTAAATATATATATGTTTGGAAGTTGCATTTAAAATCCACTTGCCTCAGATATGACACTTCTGTATTTATGCACCCTCAACCATTATTTTATATCTCTGGGTTGAAGTCACGTTTCTAATTTCAGTGCGTGTCCAGCTCTGCCTAAATCTTCAGTGGTCTTGCCTGTTCCCAAACACATTTCTCCCTCTTTCCCCCATGTCTCCACATCTGTCTTTGTCAAAATTGAAAGTTGATTCATCTCCTCCAGATCATTCATTCCCCTCGCTCTCCAACCCCTAGGCTGCTCCGCAAAGACGAGAGAGCTAGAGAAGCAGAGAATGGGAGAAGTGACAGCTTCAGAGGAGAGATCAGAGGCTGGGGCATCTTCACATCCAGATGGGCTGCAATGCAATATCTTACCCATACAACCTCTCTGTCACCGTCCGCCCCAAATAGCACATAAAACCACTCAGCTGAGGAGAAATAAACTAACAACGGATGCAGCAAAAACAAGGTGTCAAGGGAAATGGTTTCATCAAGTCTAGCTCATAAAAAGGGAATTTATGGACGCAAGGGCTTTTTTTTGCACCGCAAGCGGTCTTGCCCTGATCATATGGACCCCCTGTGCTGACCAGTCGGCCTGTTTGTGATATCACTGGGGTTGTAATCAAGGCCAGGGTCGTAACTCACAGGGCAGCACAAAGAGAAAATAGGGCTGAATCCAGTAAAAAATACATAGAGAGAGAGAATCATATAGTTCAATGGCAAATCATTTTCACACAGTGAGGTTTGAGTCTTATAAAAAAATGTCCTGACAGACCTGTAACTCTTGGTTCTGGTTCCTTTTCTTATGTTTCGGTACACTTTGGTGCTGTCTAGATAATTATTTTTAATCTTTAAAAGTTTGATTTCAGTTATACTAAAACATTTGTCTTTAAAAAATATCAAATAAATGCTTTATTCTGGCTGAAATTACGCCAGTCTGGGTTTTTTATTTATTTATTTATTTTTTAAATCAACGTAGCAAACCAAAATAATGTGATTATAGCTCAGCTTTATTCACTTGACACACTAATCGAATGGAAATTGTCATTGTGCACATGTTCTGAAAACTTTAACCTGGAATGGTGGAAAAGTGTCTGTCACTTTCTCGCTAACATTCTTCCATCAAATATTTAACTATGCATTGTGTCATATATATTTTACACAGCTCGCACATGATGTGGGGAAAGAAAATGGATATCGTGGCCACATTGTACAATTTTTTTCCTCCCATTTTAGTTAAATTGTAAAATGAGTAAAATGATGTAATAAATTCGTATAACAGGACTGAGACTTGCCTAAAACAAGGGAATTAATTCATTAAACAAAATTAAATATTACGGTCACAAATTACGAATTCAGTCAAATATTTAATTTTTGAATTAATATTTAATTAATAATAAATTTTTCCCACATTACATCAGGAAATCTGTAAAACATCATTATACTACGTAATACAAACAGACAATGTCTGTAGCTCAACTATATAAAAACCTGCTGTAGTTCGATTATATCTGTGAATATAAACAATGTTTGGAATTTAATATAGTGTACAGTATACTGGACAGTATATAATGTATACTGCATAGAAGTATTAGCACACATCAAACATGAGCATACTAAATGTCCTTATTACTAGCATGTCCAGTAATTATTTGCGTTTATTTATTTACTTACCAAATTTTCCCATAAAATGGAAATGGAAAGTCAAGTCGAGCACACTGCATTGTGTCATACAATGTTCCACATTATACTGTGGTCTTATAGTACACATTTTAGATAGAAGCACATCCATGCGTACAGAAAAGGAAATGTGCATACTGTGGAAAGTACACATACTACATACTGCAAAATCAGTACAAGTACTATGGTAGTATGCTATTCTGAACATACCCCAGGTTTCTGAGCCCACAGTTTTGATAAGCCTCAAAGCGAGAGCTGCCAGTACACAGGAAATCCCACCTCTGTTGTCTTCACACCTCTAGTGAGGAACACACACATGCTCCGAAACGCCTGCGACTTTTGCGTGCAGGGTCACATCCAATCAAATCAGAGGGTGTTTGAATCTCAACTCCACACACCCTCCAGGCCTAATATGTTGCTTCTTATTGATTGGACATCTCACCCAGTCAGACGGCCACAACATGGAGGAAACACATCACTCTCTGCTGGTTATCAATTGGTCGGGAGCAGCTGGGTCTGCTTCGGAATGTTTGCTACCACTCTTTATATATATATATATATATATATATATATATATATATATATATATATATATATATATATATATATATACACACACACACACACACACACACACACACACACACACAGTGGTGTGAAAAATAGTTTGCCCCCTTCTTGATTTTTTATTTTTTTGCATGTTTGTCACACTTTGTTTCAGATCATCAAACAAATTTAAATATTAATCAAAGATAACACAAGTAAACACAACATGCAGTTTTTAAATGAAGTTTTTTATTATGAAGGGAAAACAAAATCCAAACCCACATGGCCCTGTGTGAAAAAGTGCTTGCCCCCTAAACCTAATAACTGGTTGGGCCACCCTTAGCAGCAACAACTGCAAAAAGTTACAGCGCTGTGGAGGAATTTTGGCCCACTCATCTTTGCAGAATTGTTGTAATTCAGCCACATTGGAGGGTTTTCGAGCATGAACCGCCTTTTTAAGGTCATGCCACAGCATCTCAATAGGATTCAGGTTAGGACTTTGACTAGGCCACTCCAAAGTCTTCATTTTGTTTTTCTTCAGCCATTCAGAGGTGGACTTGGTGGTGTGTTTGGGATCATTGTCCTGCTGCAGAACCCAAGTTCGCTTCAGCTTGAGGTCACGAACAGATGGCCGGACATTGTCCTTCAGGATTTTTTGGTAGACAGCAGAATTCATGGATCCATTTATCACAGCAAGTCTTCCAGGTCCTGAAGTAGCAAAACAGCCCCAGACCATCACACTACCACCACCATATTTTACTGTTGGTATGATGTTCTTTTTCTGAAATGCTGTTACTTTTACACCAGATGTAATGTGACACACACCTTCCAAAAAGTTCAACTTTTGTCTCGTCAAACACTTTTTCACACAGGGCCATGTGGGTTTGGATTTTGTTTTCCCTTCATAAAAAAAAAAAAAAAAAAAAAAACACCTTCATTTAAAAACTGCATGTTGTGTTTACTTGTGTTATATTTGACTAATATATAAATTTGTTTGATGATCTGAAACATTAAAGTTTGACAAGCATGCAAAAAAATAAAAAAATCAGGAAGGGGGCAAACAATTTTTCACACCACTGTGTGTGTGTGTGTGTGTGTGTGTGTGTGTGTGTGTGTGTGTGTGTATATATACACACACATATACATATACACACACACACACACACACACATACCTCAATAAATTAGAATGTCGTGGAAAAGTTCATTTATTTCAGTAATTCAACTCAAATTGTGAAACTCGTGTATTAAATAAATTCATTCACAGACTGAAGTAGTTTAAGTCTTTGGTTATTTTAATTGTGATGATTTTGTCTCACATTTAACAAAAACCTCAACAAATTAGAATATGGTGACATGCCAATCAGCTAATCAACTCAAAACACCTGCAAAGGTTTCCTGAGCCTTCAAAATGGTCTCTCAGTTTGGTTCACTAGGCTACACAATCATGGGGAAGACTGCTGATCTGACAGTTGTCCAGAAGACAATCCATGGACACCCTTCACAAGGAGGGTAAGCCACAAACATTCATTGCCAAAGAAGCTGGCTGTTCACAGAGTGCTGTATCCAAGCATGTTAACAGAAAGTTGAGTGGAAGGAAAAAGTGTGGAAGAAAAAGATGCACAACCAACCGAGAGAACTGCAGCCTTATGAGGATTGTCAAGCAAAATCGATTCAAGAATTTGGGTGAACTTCACAAGGAATGGACTGAGGCTGGGGTCAAGGCATCAAGAGCCACCACACACAGATGTGTCAAGGAATTTGGCTACAGTTGTCGTATTCCTCTTGTTAAGCCACTCCTGAACCACAGACAACATCAGAGGTGTCTTACCTGGGCTAAGGAGAAGAAGAACTGGACTGTTGCCCAGTGGTCCAAAGTCCTCTTTTCAGATGAGAGCAAGTTTTGTATTTCATTTGGAAACCAAGGTCCTAGAGTCTGGAGGAAGGGTGGAGAAGCTCATAGCCCAAGTTGCTTGAAGTCCAGTGTTAAGTTTCCACAGTCTGTGATGATTTGGGGTGCAATGTCATCTGCTGGTGTTGGTCCGCTGTGTTTTTTGAAAACCAAAGTCACTGCACCCGTTTACCAAGAAATTTTGGAGCACTTCATACTTCCTTCTGCTGACCAGCTTTTTAAAGATGCTGATTTCATTTTCCAGCAGGATTTGGCACCTGCCCACACTGCCAAAAACACCAAAAGTTGGTTAAATGACCATGGTGTTGGTGTGCTTGACTGGCCAGCAAACTCACCAGACCTGAACCCCATAGAGAATCTATGGGGTATTGTCAAGAGGAAAATGAGAAACAAGAGACCAAAAAATGCAGATGAGCTGAAGGCCACTGTCAAAGAAACCTGGGCTTCCATACCACCTCAGCAGTGCCACAAACTGATCACCTCCATACCACGCCGAATTGAGGCAGTAATTAAAGCAAAAGGAGCCCCTACCAAGTATTGAGTACATATACAGTAAATGAACATACTTTCCAGAAGGCCAACAATTCACTAAAAATGTTTTTTTTTTTTTTATTGTTTTTTTATTGGTATTATGAAGTATTCTAATTTGATGAGATAGTGAATTGGTTGGTTTTTGTTAAATGTGAGTCAAAATCATCACAATTAAAAGAACCAAAGACTTAAGCTACTTCAGTCTGTGTGCACTGAATTTATCTAATACACGAGTTTCACAATTTGAGTTGAATTACTGAAATAAATGAACTTTTCCACGACATTCTAATTTATTGAGATGCACCTGTATATATACTAATATAATAAAATGTACTGCACAAGGAAATCAGCCTTTTTATAAAACCCTCGCTCTCACGGGCATTGTATCACTTGGAAAGCCAGCCTTCCCAGCATGTCTGTTAGTTATTAATACCTCATTGCTGGCTTTTTCTTGAAAGAACCAAAGGAAGGAGATAAGAGGCACGCATTCGCTCAACACTCCCGAGCGAGAGGGGGGTGCGCAAGCTCGTACTTCTGTCAAACCCCCACCCCCGCATGCCCCGATTTGACATGCAAATAAGAGCCACATTTGCATCTACCTGACTAAACAAACAGGAATTAGGAGAGACAATCAGCACACATAAGGAGTGAGAAATTAGATCTGAAAACACCTCTCCCCAGGCTTATAAATAATGCAGCATTGTGTGTTTTAAGAACTAGTCTGCTCATTTTAAGAAGCGCTCAGATTTGTGCTGACGCGATGAGATCCCTGCTGTAGTTTGCCTGCGGCATTATGGTAGTTAAGATTAACTTTGAAGGAAATCTCTACGTGCTGAGGTCACGGTGGGTGACCCCTGATGATGATCTGGGATCTTTCCGTTCAATGAATTCACTGCAGTGTGGGCATACGTATACATAATATGAGTCTGATCAGATGTTTTTTTGCATGGAGGAAGAAGTTGACCTGAAAATGGAGGTCCTGGAGTGACACAGCCGGCCGACAGCTCTCATGCTCTTAATTAGAAATCAGCATCCGTATGCCCGGTCTACCTTGGCCATGCCACAGCGGACTTTATGCAAATACATCTCAGCTTTAATGGAGCAGCTAACCCTCTCTTTGACAGAAAGCACATCTTGAAATGAAAAATCAGCAACAAGTAAAAGAAACTCACCTCTGTGGAACTTCAAATAGGGCAACTATTTTCAAACGAATGACACCACTGGGTTGGAGTGAAAGGTCAAAGAGTTCCAGCGCATGAGAAACAAGGATTACAGAGCAAATGTCTTGTTGATGACTACACAGGGGACTCGAAAAAAAAGAAAGTAGTGACAAAATTTTTAAAGGAGTGTTTTTGTATGCTCACTTTGCTTCCCAAAAGTTTTTGTGCTGCATAAATATAAATTTACACGTTAACTGCAAGTTCTCAATTGATTTTCAGAGGGAGACAGGGGGCAGAACTGACTGTGCCACTTGCCAAGTTCATCCACAAAAATCCTACCACTTTTTTCCACTGCAGAAGATAAAAGATCTGATTGATCATTACTGTGTATCAATGACCAATCAGAAGTGATTAAAACACATCTAATCAAATGCCATTTAGCTTTAATATGGTCAAAGAACAACATGCAAGATGTTCGATTGCTGATTTTTCTGAGCTCTGTTACACATTTTATGGAGAAATAAATGCTGTTCTGTTTAGTTAATATTTTAGCTGTATTAGCTATCATTTGGAAGCAACATACAATACAATATTTACAGTAATCACTTCATTTAGAGACGCAGCATGCTTTTGCTTGCTATCATTAAGCTCAAGCAGTAGCAGGGATTGTTATGTTTGCTGGTGTGTTCTGCATCGCCTGTATACAACAGCGGCAAGATCACAAAAAAAGCTTACTGTGTAAAATGCCCTTAAGACCTTGTGCATAAATGATGGACATGGTTTGCCAGGTGTAAAGTAAGCTATCAAATAAGCATACACAGGGATGCTGATTTAATACTGCATACACTGCTCACTCATACTACTAGTCAGCTTATTAAAAATTATTACATTTAATCGTAAACCTATCAAGCTAACTATATAAATGATATGTATTAAATCACCTACCTCTACCAGTGAACCTACTCTTAGGTTTACATTATTTTCAAATCTCCTAGTGTGAACTGAGAAGCCTAAGCACAGTCACTTCAGCATCGTTTCCTCTCTTTCCATTACAGCAGGCGCCTTCACGTCATGACAGCAAATCAATAGATTAGTTACCACAATGTAGGAACAGGAAAGAGAAAGAGATAAGTTAAAGAGTTTACAAAAAAGAGTATTCACTCCCCGATGAAGATGTTTTCCCTTCCGTCTCACCACCCCATATTTGATGCTCCAGGCAACGCTCGGAAACAAAACAGTCATTAAGAAGAGGAACTTGTCTCACGAAACTATGAGAATCCATCATATGGTGCGTCTCAGTTGTATGCCAGTCTGTCTCTCGCTCTCTGTGTCTCTTTCTAGTGTGAACTTCATAAACATCATTTGCTATATCAGTGCATTTCTGTACAGGTCCAAAAGACTGCATTGGAAATCTGGGATTAAACATGGATATAAACCAAGTTTTAGAATTTTGAAACATTTAAAACAAGGTTGTGTTTAGATCACACGAATCATATAAGCCAAAGACATTCTTTAATTTTAATTAAGTTTAAGTCAATTAAGTCAATTTCACTTTTTACTCTAAATTAAATTATTATACTGTAAATATAATTGGTAAAGAAAGACCAAACGATAGATTTTTCAAACAAAAGTGAAAATTGTGCCATTTACTTATCACTTACATAATCATTTACTCGCTCTCATCATTTACTTAATCATTTACTTACTTTCTCCAAACTTTCTTTCTTCGTTGGAACATAAAAGAAGATATAAGATATGTTAAGAATGCTGGAAACTAAACAGCTTTGGTTACCATTGATGATAGAATGATAGATAGATAGATCTGTCAGCATCTCTGAGCATTTGCCATTCCTCTCAGAGGAAAAGTTCAGCCACCTTTAGATTGCTAAATCACGTCTTGACTGCCTAAAATCTCCTGTTCGCTTTTCTTTCCACTTGGTGGCTTTAAAGCCTCCTCCGCTTGCCAGAAACGGCAGATGGGAACGTGGAGCTGCAAATTCTTGCCATCCCATCTTTCCCCATCTTGTGGAACAGTTGCACAGTCCAGCCTCATGGAATTTTTCTCAGCTCAGTCTGTCTTCTGCACTTGAGGATGTTCCAGCCTGCAGTGTGTGAGGACGCGGGCCAGATGTTGTGTGATGTTTGAACACAACCTTATCGCTCCAACAGTGGAACAGGCAGTGTGCTACCCATCCTCTTCAACAGGGCATTTTTTTTTCTCCCACAGAAACAACTGACCTCCATTCACACACCATCTGTCCTCAACTACGACAGCATGCACTATAATTCACTAAAGACTGTTTTCCTCTTCAAATATGTACTCAGTGATTGGAGGCATTATGAATTCAATTTAGGAGAGGATGTTTGCTCAGGCATACGCAATGGAGTTCAAAGCTGTGACTTGATTTCCCCCTGTGGTTTCACAGTGAGTTATATCAGGTTGGGAAATTCCTAAATTACCGGTGGTCAGCCAGTATTCTGGATATTGTGACTCACAGTTACATGTGCTACACAACAAAGTTTTTTTTTTCCCTGGTTCCCAGTAACACCTCTTTTGTGTTCCCTAGAAGAAAAAAGTCAAACACTTTTGGAACAACAGAATTTTCATTTATGGGTGAACTGACCATTTGAGATTTGTTTAGAAGATGAAAAGATGTTATAAGAAGTGTTTCTGAGGAAATAAAAATTGCTGGATCTGCCTGGCAAGAACCACAAAGGGTCAGTGTTTTAAAAAATGTTTTGAGTCATGTCTCTGAAATAGTCGCAAATGGAAGGAAATAGATCTGGAAATTCTAACCACAAAGTCAACACAAGGCTTCTGCTATTTCTTCAGTATTATCTGCAGAATGAACCAATGAGCAAATAACTTAAGCTTCCACTTTGTTTCAAAATAACAAAATATGCACCATATGTTATTGCAATAGTCAAAAATCTAGCTTGCAAGATTATATGTGAAATTATAAACAGGGGCCATATTACAAAAACACCACAGACGATAACTATAATGATAACTATAACTAAGTTTTGATAGACGTAATAATTGTATGAAAATAGAAAGTCCATACCACAGCTATAATGATAACACAGAGAATCAGTTTCAGAACATTTTTTTTTCAGCTAATGAAAGGTAAAAACATGAACACCCAATCAGAATCCACCTGACTTTAAAGTGTTTGAGTGTATAAAGCGGCAAATGACAGCTATATCAAGTGCTTATCATACACAGAACGTTTAATTCATTATAGTTATAGTTATCATTAGCATTTCATATCATTATCAGTTATCATACTTGAATGGGCCTTAACTCTAAGAATCCTATCTTACCTGTTTAGTAACCATGATAGTTTCAGTTAGGATCATGGTTGATTCAGATCTTACAGAAAAAAAATAAATAAAATTCTGTCATTTACTTACCCTCATGTCATTCTAACCTGCACAAGTTTTTCCTCTGTGGATTATAATAAAAGATATTTTGAAGAATGGTGATACCCAAACAGTTTTGTTTAGCATTGGCTTCAACTATATGGAAAAACAGTAAAACATTTCACAAAATATTATTTTATGCTGCACAAAAGAAAAAAAGTCAGAAAGTTTGTGATGACACGAAGGTGAGTAAACAATAACAAAATTTCCATTTTTGGGTGAACTATCCCTTTAAGACTTTAAAATAGCAAGTTTCTGTAATACGGCCCCACTGTTAGGGTTAGGGTTAGGGTTACCCAACGGCCCCACCCTTTACCTGACATATAGGTTGAGGATAGACCTCAACATCATTCACCCAGAAACCAGACAGCCACACTGAAAGAAAACAGAAACAGATACGCTGGCACACATAACCAACTGCAGTCATTTTGTGCCCCCCTCCCCACACTAGTCAAAACAAAACTAAGAAACAGCTTGAAAGCCACAGAGGACTTTTAAAAAAAATTTCCCCTTTGCTGCACTCCTTTCAACTGTAAGAAACCAGCCATCCCGGCATATTTGCTACTTGACAGTGACAGAGTATTTCTTCAGTTTACAAACATACACTACTGGGAGAGTTTCAAAGTGCACGCCGCCGTCGACAGCATTGTTAGTGCCGAGCTCACATTATTCTGCGCATCTCCAGCTCGCTGCAACACTGCTGTCAATCTACCTCCTCTCCCTATGCTTTATTTATGACACCGGTTGGGGGGGATGCTACGCGGGGGGCTCAGGGGGACACCGTTATCCCAACAATACACTGCATTATTTGCCTGATCAAACATTTGGGAGGCACCTTCATGCAATATGTAGCATAACTCATGTGCAACTTTGAAAACAAATGTGGCATTTGTTTCATCTGTTGCAACACATGTGTATGTCAGGACACGGTGTGTGTCACTGTCATCGACAAAGCTCTAAATGGAGGTGTTAAAGTCACTGCAGATGCAAAACTGACAGAGACACCCACACCCCTCCTCTTTAATTTCCAAACAAGAGACATCACAGCTGAGGGCGATGGCTAACCTTTTAAGTGACCGCTTAAAGTTATCATACAACATCCAAACTCCCTATTTTACAGCTCACATAAATTACAAAATGTTTTTGCAGGCACTCAGCATCTTGCATTTTTACCTTAGTCTGTAATTACCATTGCAGCCCATTGTTGCTATCTAGAGAGTGCATTAGTGCCCACCCATTTTTTAAGCAGTGTTGGACCCAGAAGTAGTTTTTCCCAATCATTTGAAGCAAAAAATATTTGAAAATTTTACATAAAAAGGCTAAAGGTACAAGAATGCATACTTAACAGCTTTAGTGAGGGAAAACTACTGTACAATCCCATGTAGCATTGCAAACTATATTTGAATTAAAGACAATGGAAAAACAAAGCGATTAATTTAAGATGTTGAGTATATCTATGTAAATAATATATTTTAAGTTTATTATATGCATATACATGCAAATATTTAAGTATTTTGATAGCTTAGAAAGACCGACACAATTACGTCAACTGTGGTAATTCTTGGGAGTCCCTGCAAGCTCTACTGGTGCAATTTGCTCACTGCAACTCTCTGACTGATGTTATTTTCTGTACATTATCATTTGCTAAACAAACAAAAAATAAATAAATAAAAATCTGCAGAAAAATAGATGTCCTGGCAGATAGTTACTAATACCTTTTCAGATAAGTTTACACACAATAACTTCAACCCTAAAACACAATATTTGCAAAAAATATTCAAAATACAGTTAAAACAACAGTAAAAAAAACTAATTAATATGGAAATTTTCCTCATATTAATGTAATACATTGGTACTGTATTGTTAAGGACTTTTCTTAGAGAGTGATTATATTTTTTAAAAAAGTTGAAATAATGTGAATAAATAGCTTCAACAAAAACTTCATGGACTTCATGTCACAATATCACATCACGCCATTTAGAAGCATAGGAAGAACACTGAGCAATGCTTAACATTGCAATGGAAGAAATTTAGCAATGCTTAACTACATGTACACCATTCCTCCCTCGCAGAAGACATTGTTCGGGTGGTTGCACAAGTCTGTGTCAACTGAGTAGTGTTCAGGTAAGTTACACCTGGATGACTGTGATTGCTAAAGGTGGCTGTCTGACTCAAGGCTTTGCTCAAGAGCACAGGCAGATGGGTAATAATATATGTCTTTGTTTACGCAACGTGTTTCAGCAGTGTTTTCAGTCTGCTCCCTTTAATTGAAGGGTCTTCCTGATGGACTGTGCAATATTGCAAAGACGTGGGAAGGATTGAGTGTGAAAATATGAGTTCCTAAAGTGGGTGTTGAGGATGTATGGGTGGAGGCATACAGTATGTATACATATACATAAAGCTTTGTATGCAAGCATATATAATGTGTGTTTAAGATTCTAAAGCTTTACTCAACAGTATAATTTTCATTCCTGAGTAATTGGTTTGTATATTTATAAAATAGATAGTTCTGGTCCTGGATGCTCATGGCTTCTGGTGCGTTAATTCTTAAGGAGACTCAAAAAAAAAAAAGAAAATTCTGTCATCATTTACTTACCCTCATCTTGTTCCAAACCTGTATGACTTATTTTGTCTTCACAAAGGATGATATATTTTTAAAGATGTGCCAGTCTTTTGCTTTCAATACAATTATACTCAAAGTGGTCCAGAGTTGTTTGGACCTCAACATTCTTGAAAATATCTCCTTTTGTGTTTGCAACAACATGGGGATGAGTAAATGATGACAATTTTCATTTTTGGGTGAGCTATCCTTTTAAATATAAGTAGAGCATATACAGGCATATTACTTACAAATAAAGGGCCCTATTTTAACGATCTAAGCGCATGGTCTAAAGCACATGGCGCAGGTGCACTTAGAGCGTTTCAGAATCCACTTTTGCCAGTATAACGATGGGAAAAACGGTCGGCACTCCCGGCGCGTGGTCTAAAAGGGTTGTCCCTATTCTCTTAATTAGTAATGGGTGTGTTTTTGGGCATAACGTGCAATAAACCAATCAGAGTCTCATCTCCCATTCCCTTTAAGAGCGAGTTGCGCTCGCGCCATGGCGGATTCGCTATTTAAACGGCGGAGTTTTAAGGCGCACAGAATGAACGCCTCTCCAGAGAGCAAATGGATCTGCTCATGCGCGAGCAAATAGAAGTGAAGAAGTGAAGTGAAAGAAGTGAAATAGGTAGGCTAATTCTGATACACGCAATGACTATCCATTATGACATGTATGACATTTTTATATTTATGTAGCCTACACAATATTATTATTTTACACTGTAATCCTTTCAATTTTAATATTTGGCATGTTTGTGTGCTGCTGCGCGTCCCTGTGTGTAATAAGCAAAGTGAACGCGCGTTGTGGACCCGCCCAGTTTTCTGTACAACTATATATTAAAATGTAATTTTTTTATTTTCTCCAGACTTCAGTGCCACATAAGACTTCAGAAATAATTCTAATATGCTGATTTGGTGCTCAAGAAACATGTCTTATTATCAGTGCTGAAAACAGTTGTGCTGCTTAATATTTTTGTGAAAAATTTGAAGATTTTTCAGGATACTGAACAGCACAGCAGAATAGCATTTATTTGAAATAGGCTATACAATTTATATAACTGTAATATTTTTAAATCATATTTAATCCAGAATTTTCCTTTAATATTTAATATTACTTTAGCATCATTTTTTTCCATATGGAAAATAAGTCATTAGCTTGTACCACTTTCAGCTTCCTTACAAGGTTGTATGCAAACTATCCTGCTTATGGATGCTTGCCAAGCAGTTGCATAAAATCAATGAGAACTTAGTCAATAGCCCTTTAGACTGATGGTAACAGAATGTGTTCCTTATTTTCTGATTATTCTAGATTAATCTATCCACCCTATTTCTCCAGCTTGTTAATCACAGAGAATACTGATGCAGCATAAGTGGAAAGATCTGGAAGGATAATGTTTGAAAATGACATTTTTAGTAATTCAGGACTCATGGTCTCATGAAATTCAGCCATGAGGCCCAGTTATCTGCTCATAATGGTAAAGCCTGAAGACTACAGCATTCAGTTTTGTTCTTACTGGAGCTCCGTTACTGAATATGCGCCTGACATCAAACAGCTCTGATCTAGGCGGTTGGTATTGCCATCTGGAGTTCTGAATCCATGTAGCGCTGCTCTGAAATTTTGCTGAGGAGGCAAGTAAGCCCAAAGACCAGCCTTACCAACTAGCTAAACCATCTTTTCAGTTCTCCAACATTAAATGGTCTGATCAATTTAAATTGGCAGTAATGAGAATATTTCTGATGTCGTACAGCCAGTACACTGAAAAAAATGCCACTAAATTTTTTTAAGGTAAGCGGTCGCAAACAATTTATTTTAGCTACATTTAATTAAAAAAAATATGTTTAAAGTTAGTCAAATAAATTTGTTTATTTAAATGTAGCTAAAATAAATTGATTGCAACCACTTACCTTAAAAAAAATTAGTAAATTCAATGAATCATTTTTTTCAGTGTACAGTGTGACGTATACTGTCTGCAGTCTAGTAGGTACATGGCGCAACCGCTTGACTTCTAAAGCCACTATGAAACGCAGAGCCATGAAAGAGCAGCAACAGCATGTTTCAACATCATGTGCAATAGAGCAGGAAGTCTGACAGTATCTTTAGAGGGGCAGATTGATGGAATTCTGGAAAGGTTTATGGCTTCACCTCGCCCTAGGCTGACACTTACACGCCTCGCCCACATTTCTGATTCAGCCCTCAGGGTGTGTGTGTGTGTGTGTGTGTGTTTGCATGCTTGAGTGTATGTGTATGTGTGTGAAAGGGGGTACAGATATGTCGAACAAACTTTGCCCTACCCTAAACTTGTACCCTCAGCACCAGATGTCTAGAGAGGATGCATTCTGAGCACAAACCCACATGCCTGTACACAGACACTCCCACTCACAAAACAGGAAAACATCCAGGACATGTTCACAGTCACCAACATGACGGTTTGAGGAATGTTCCCAGAAAGGGTTTGAACAGTCATGGACGTTAGTCAGGAGAGACACCATATTGAATTTTTTCACAAATGAGAACAAGGCTGCAAGAGATAAATGTATAATTAAAAACTATACATAATATGATGAAGGTTTCAGAGGACAAAAAAAGTAATTTAAATACTAAATCATTAAATAAATAAATAAATAAATAACTGTTACTCATCAAAAAAATGTATAATTAAAAACTACATAATATGATGAAGGTTTCAGAGGACAAAAAAAAGTAATTTAAATACTAAATCATTAAATAAATAAATAAATAAATAAATAAATAAATAACTGTTACTCATCAAATAAATGTATAATTAAAAACTATACATAATATGCTGAAAGTTTCAGAGGAAAAAAGTAATTTAAATACTAAAGCATCAAATAAATAAACAAACAAACAAACAAATAAATAAATAAATAATGTTAATAATATGATTGTTCATAATTGTTAAAACCTGACATTATATATAAGATATATAATGCTGTTCTTTTGTACTTTGTATTCACAACTGCTTTCAACATTGATAATAAGAAATGTTTCTTGAGCAGCAAATATATAGTTATATTAGAATGATTTCTGAAGGATCATGTGACACTGAAGACTGGCATAATGGCTGTCGAAAAATCTGTTTTGCCATAATAAATAATAAATAAATAATAAATAATACTTTAAACAACATGCTAAAATAGAAACTGGTTATTTAAATTTTAATAGTATTTCACAACATTACTGTTTTTACTGTATTTTTAATAAAATAAATGCAGCTCTTGTGAGCATAAGAGGCTTCTTTCAAAAAAACTGAAAAAAAAAACCCCAGTCTTTACAAAAACTTTTGAAAGGGAAAGTAAGGTATAAAGCAAACAATTTAAAAAAGTTCAAAGTAATATCATGATGATATTCTTCTAAAACACTTTAAATGAAAAATCTGACAATAAACTGATGAGGAGGCAGTTTAATCTCATAATTCTGTGACTTTATTCTAGTAATTTTCACTTTATTCTCAAAATACGACTTCAAAACTGCAATGCTAAAAATCCTTCCTTGAGGTCTCTATAAGGTCTCTATTAAATCCTCATAAATAGAAAAAGCATAAAAAGACATTTTAATCAGGATCATCATGTGAATATTTTATAAGTGTTTGTCTAAATTTTCTGGTTCCAGGCCTTCACGGTTCAGTAGTTATTCTGCTACCAGAAGAGCACTGGCATTGTGTATCATCACCAACACATACCAGCCTCCTCAGCTGGCATCTCGCCCAGCACTGAAGTGTTTCGAGGAATAGATGGTGGGGGTGTGATGAAATGGGATGGGTACACATTTTCCCCTTCACTTGCTAAAGTGGGGTTAATGCCCACAAAGGACAGAGTTGTGTTTCTTGTGTATAAATGCATGTGTGTGTGTGGCGGATGTGAGCAATGCTAGTGCATTGTAGGAAAACTAGGTCAGCAGTGAGGGCTCTCTGGAAGAGGATGTGAACTTGTCACCTCTGTATCCATTAGAGGGGCTGAACTTGGGAGAAGATGGGAGAGGGAGAGGATATAAGGTCAAGATATTGTTTGGTCACAGTACCATTTCACCAACAGGAAAACAAACACTGGACTCCAGCAAAAGGCACAACCTCAGGCAAACCTTAATGTGCAAGAGACAGCAAAGATCATTTAGTGATGATTCATGACCATAAATTTCAAAACAGATGTTGACACAGGTTAAAACATAAAACGGGTCTTTTCTTAGTGCACAACCTTTGTAGCAAACACTGAGTATTTTGAAGAGTTTAAAGTATCCTATATGGGTGTCAATCAAATCCTTTGAGACATAAGTGCACAAAGTTGAAGTAACACCTACTGATTTTGTCATTTAGGAATAAATGAATAAACCAGTATTAAAAGTTATGATGATCTATAAAATAAAAACTAAAGAATATACAAACAAACACACACACACTTATATACAGGTGCATCTCAATAAATTAGAATGTCGTGGAAAAGTTCATTTATTTCAGTAATTCAACTCAAATTGCGAAACTCGTGTATTAAATAAATTCAATGCACACAGACTGAAGTAGTTTAAGTCTTTGGTTCTTTTAATTGTGATGATTTTGGCTCACATTTAACAAAAACCCACCAATTCACTATCTCAACAAATTAGAATACTTCATAAGACCAATAAAAAAAAAAAAAAAACATTTGTTGGCCTTCTGGAAAGTATGTTCATTTACTGTATATGTACTCAATACTTGGTAGGGGCTCCTTTTGCTTTAATTACTGCCTCAATTCGGCGAGGCATGGAGCTTCTCCACCCTTCCTCCAGACTCTAGGACCTTGGTTTCCAAATGAAATACAAAACTTGCTCTCATCTGAAAAGAGGACTTTGGACCACTGGGCAACAGTCCAGTTCTTCTTCTCCTTAGCCCAGGTAAGACGCCTCTGACGTTGTCTGTGGTTCAGGAGTGGCTTAACAAGAGGAATACGACAACTGTAGCCAAATTCCTTGACACGTCTGTGTGTGGTGGCTCTTGATGCCTTGACCCCAGCCTCAGTCCATTCCTTGTGAAGTTCTCCCAAATTCTTGAATCGATTTTGCTTGACAATCCTCATAAGGCTGCGGTTCTCTCGGTTGGTTGTGCATCTTTTTCTTCCACACTTTTTCCTTCCACTCAACGTTCTGTTAACATGCTTGGATACAGCACTCTGTGAATAGCCAGCTTCTTTGGCAATGAATGTTTGTGGCTTACCCTCCTTGTGAAGGGTGTCAATGATTGTCTTCTGGACAGCTGTCAGATCAGCAGTCTTCCCCATGATTGTGTAGCCTAGTGAACCAAACTGAGAGACCATTTTGAAGGCTCAGGAAACCTTTGCAGGTGTTTTGAGTTAATTGGCTGATTGGCATGTCACCATATTCTAATTTGTTGAGATAGTGAATTGGTGGGGTTTTGTTAAATGTGAGACAAAATCATCACAATTAAAAGAACCAAAGACTTAAACTACTTCAGTCTGTGTGTATTGAATTTATTTAATACACGAGTTTCACAATTTGAGTTGAATTACTGAAATAAATGAACTTTTCCACGACATTCAAATTTATTGAGATGCACCTGTATATATATATATATATATATATATATATATATATATATATATATATATATATATATATATATATATATATTTATTTATTTATTTATTTATTTATTCATAAATGTTCCTGTGGATGTTTAGAAAATACACTCTTAAAACTCATTTTTACACTCAGTATTTTAATTTATTCACTAAGAAAGTCCACATAGTTGAAGAAACACCCACATATCTTCAATTGGCATCTATAGGACTCTTTAAAGCTGGCCTCATAAAACAACCTTACACCAGCGAGCAAAGCATCACTCACTGGTTATCTATTAGCTATAATACTGACAAAGATTAAAGGGGGCTTTGGAACATGACAAATCCATTTCCATAAAGGTCACTGGACGCCCAAGATAATGGATTTGTTATGTATGTAACCCAACCCGGCCTTTCATCTCACTGCATCGACAGGATACCGTGGAGACACAGCGAACCACAATACGCAGCGTTCTCGCTAAGCGGCTAACACTTCATCAGCACCATAATTTCATATGGCAAGTCCTGCTGACAGCTTAGGGAAGTGCAGGAATGGGAACGTGTGTCAAAAGTGCGCTTCTTAAAGCATTCCAATCGGTTTGTGGCTACTGTCGCCACACACACACCGACCGACTAATGGAAGGCTAGCGCAGTCACTGCGATGGCTCTCAGCCCATTGACGCAACCGTGCGCGCTGTGAGCCCCTTGCTGGGCCAAGGACAAGATCTGACTCCACTTCTGCCAATAGCGATGAGTCTGTGAGTATACCTTCTGTGAGAAGGAGACTAGTGCGGGGGATTAGACAGCATCAGAACTTTCCGGAGCGATATCTAAAATTTGGAGTTGTGAGCTCAGACTTTGAGGGAAGCACAAATCCACGGCTGCTCGCTAGAGGATTAGCCCCCTTGCGCTCAAACTTAATGAGGACAAGTAAGCCCATTCCAGCAGCTCCATGCAAGAGAAACGATCATGAAGTGTGCTGAGGAATGACAAAGACAAAGAGAGAGAGACTGGAAGAAAGGACAAGACAGAGAGCGCAAAAGTAAGAGCGGTTGTCTGCCAAAGGGGGACTCTTTAATTCGGTCTATGTTGAGGAGTGGGTCGAGTGGAACGCTGGCCTGTCTGTCACCGCGAGGCTCCAGTGACCGCCTGACAGATCACAGCACAGCGCTGCATCAGGGGGGCCAGTAAATTGGCCCAGGGGGCCTCCCTCGTCTGTTTTCTCCAGCTGAATCTGCAGTGGTTTATGGCGAGGCTGATGGGTAGTGTGGTACACAGGAGGCTATTTATGAGACATATTTGTCCACGGCAGTGTTTTCGGTAAAAGCGGTTTACATGTGTTCTGGGTTGTCAGGGGGGAGTGAGTCACCCTGAGAGGAATACAGGTAGAGCGTTTTATTCAAAACAAAGTAGCATTATAGCCTCAGCAAACCGTCCGATACGGGACATAAGCGAGCTATTTTCGGCCAGTCTGAACTCTGTGATCTGCAAGAGCACCGCTTCAAAGGAAGCTATTTGCCAAAGCCCTAGTCCTGGAATTGATTCCTGTTCATGGATGAAGAAACTAATTAGACACTGGCCAGTTTACTGTCCACTGACACAATGAATAAAGCCCCCCAGGACCCTCCTGTGCCAGACTCGGAGAATGCAATCATATTATCAAAACTAGATTTTTACATTTTATGAAGAAAGCGCTAGGGTGGTGTGGGTGGATTCGTACTGGGCCAAGTCAAACAAAAACCCCCACCCACATGTATCTTTCATATTCTGGCCCCTAGACATGGCTATAAGTATTATGTTACTTCTCTTTAAAAAGCCAACATTCTCATGCTGAAGTTTGAAGTCAGCATCAAATGGAAATTCATCTATTTTATAAATGCATGCTATAGATCATTAATGCATGTGTTTCAGTTTTAAATTTTGTTTTCAACCTCACCAAAATGTCATAATTCGATCTTCCAGCAAAAACAACAGACTTCTCCAATCATTTAGACCATTTAAACCAGTACCTCCACAAACAACCACAAGGTTGCATTCATTTTTGAGTGCAACAGCCATTTTTGAGTCAACAACCATTGGATAGAAGTCTCATCCTATGCTTTTTGCTTTTTTTTTTATACACGTGGATGTTCACCACAGTATGAAAGAAAAGATGGGTTGCTACTTCTGTTTCTTTTTTTTACTTTAAAAGCTTAAATAGTTTGATTTTATTTGATATTGCTATATTACAATATTGCAATATCAAATGTATACTGAAATATTATAATATTTAAGAACAAAAAAAAAAAAAAAAACTCCTAACACCTACTAAACCTCAGCATATCCATCATAATACTGTTTACATTATTACGAACCACAAAACAGTTGATAACCAGGCCACTTTTACTTGAAATGGGGTGGGCATTTGCATAACAACAATTCTGGACAAGTCTAATGGCACTTAATATCAAGAAGTGAAAACATAAAATCAAAACATGTTAAACATGTTTCACAAAATTGACCTACAAGAGCTCATTTGCTGGAAAAGCAAAGCCTAATCGTGTTCATTTAAATTAGAACTGTTTCTCTCCTACACAGATTATTAGACTGATGTCTGCTTTTATCACTAGTGCACTGGATGTAAAAATCAGTTTTCTTTATTTATTTGCCTATATGACTCAAATTTGTTTTTTGTTTTTTGGATAGTCTGAACAGGAGAAAACACATGAAAATCAATCATAAGTGGTTTGAAATCTAATTAAACAGTTTTTAATGCATCTCAGTCTAAACGGTCAGATAGATTTCATGTGGTTTCTCCGTCATTCGCTGTGCAAAGGGATGTCACATCAGGTGTTGCAACAAGAAGGCATTACAACATTGCATACACCATCATTGCCTTGCTTTTATGCTGTTTTCTACAATGAATGCAATCCATTGCTAAAGTGTCAGGTATGTTGAATTTACGCAGGTTTGCACACCTACAACCAATTTGTATAATCTAAATAAAGTGACTGCAGTCCGAATAGAAAAAAAAAAAAACATCTGATGTGGCCACATATAACTTAAAGTTGGGCTAAAAAAGATTTCCCTGCAATATGAACAAAGCCAAACTACACTTTGATTATCCTTATCAAGGGCTTCATGTTACTGTACATATAAAGTTCCTTAAGAATTAAATTCTAGAGACAGAAGGCCCTGCATGAAAATTTGACGTATGAAATTGAAATTCAAAAGCTGATATTTCACAAATGGCCAAGCTGTAAAAGGACGGTAACAAAGTGAGACATTAGTCATCAGTCATTAGGTAAAAACTCTAGAAAAGCACTACATCACCCTGCTTAACAAACTAGGATACAAGTCATCAGAAGTGCTCTATGTAGTGAAGAACTCACTTCTGCCATGTCATTTCCACAGAATGAGGCAGACGTCCTGCTGAACGCCGCATGTGTGCACAATCAAGCCAAGAGCGATGGGGATTCAATTCCAAGCTAAGCAACCTTTCCTGGAGTGTAACCATTCATTACAGACATCCCGAGGCAGGGCATGGAAGTGCATCTCTACCCGCTAAGACTCGATTTAAACAGTGGGGGATCTGAAACAGAGCCGGGACATATGGCTGAGTCACCGCTCTCTTGAGCTCCGTAACCTACAGCCGTGCAGTCTATCATAGCAGGTAGAGTGGCAGGCCGCTTCCACACGATTAAGTTGCGCCTTTCTATGCGCAGGGCTATAAAAAAAAAAAGACGCCGAATAACTGTAATCCACGTAATAGAGCCCAAAATAGCAGTCATAATGTTTATCACCTCAAGTGGTCCCTGCCTGCATACGGGAGACGCGGAGATGAAGAAAGGCGGAGTATTGGGCGAGCTGCAAAACAAGACAGAGAGAAAGAAAATCTGTGACAAACGGGATGAGAAATCCTGACTGACAGGCAGTTTACTGTAGCAGAGAGAGAAAAAAAAAAATTGCACACTCCACCACTGCTAAACTGGAAAAAACAGGTGACTGAAGTGTTTGAATCTGTCCAAACGGTAAACAGAGAAACTCTCAAATCCCACACATAGGGTTGATCTGAAACGACTGGCTAAGTTTTGTGATTTTGAGTCGGAGTGAAAGTGGGTGAGAACGCAGCGGCGTGTTTGAGGATATATGCTCTTCAAATTCTGCCCTCCGTCAAGGACGGTGACTATTATATTCCATTGGGATGACAGAGTCAGCAGGGGTAGCACCTTTGCGAAGGGGAGAAGTGTCAGAGGGATTGGCCGATGCCGATGAAGGGGACGAGTGCCGGGATGACAAGCTGTCAGTGTGTCTCACAGTGAGGTGAGCAAAGGGAGAGATGGGTAACCACAGGTAGCCAAATTTCTCGAGTGATGGACAGGAGATGGGCACAAAGTTCAAAGAATCTGATTCTGGAGGGATTTTGTACCGTAAAATGTTTGGAGTAGGGATCTATTGTTGTTAATATTTAATAATTAGCTTCATATTATATACAATAACCAATAAATGTCAGATATTAACATTCTATGCTATTTTGCCTAAAAGTCAATTGTTTTAAATGCTTTAAGTGAATTTAGATATCACATAATATAGCCTACAATATGATAAATGGATATTCATTTGGAGAATTACATTCAAAAATGAATAAATTAGTGTTTTTAACGATTAATTTTAAGTGAGACTTAGATGAAGGCAAAGCTAATCTAAATATAAAAATAGGGGGGAAAATGGCATGAACAATTAAAACTTCCAGTAAATGGGCAAAACATCAAATATCCAATATCAATTAATACAACTTTCTAGTATTGGCTGATGATTAGTATGGCGAAGATTATGCAGAATACATACACACATACACACCATTCAAAAGTATAGAATCAGTTTTTTTATTTTTTTTTATTTTTAAGAAATTAACACTTTTCAGCAGGGATGCATGAATGGATGTATATATATATATATATATATATATATATATACATATACATACATACATATATATATGTATGTATGTATGTATATGTATATGGTTTTACATAAAAATATCATGACACTGAAGACTGGAGTAATGGCTGCTGAAAAATTAAACTTTGCCGTCACAAGAATAAATTACATTATAAAATATGTTAAATCCGAGAAGAGTTATTTTAAACTGTAACATTGTTTCACAATATTGCTGTTTTTACTGTATTTCTGATCAAATAAATGCAGCCTTAGTGAGCATAAGAGACTTTTTTCACCCAAAAACATAAATCTTAGCAAAAACATAGGAAATCTTACCAACCCCAAACTTTTGCACAGTAGTGTAAACTGATTATTTTAACACTTTTAAAACACTCTACACTAAATGGAAATTGAGTAAAATTATTACCCTGAATAGGAAGAATAAAAAGTCATGTACCAAAGCATTGCAGCCAAAAAGTGCATCCATTATGCAATCACTGTTCACTTTTGTTTTTATCACCCCACCATTAAGGGGACGTCAAACACCACCTGAAATGAAAGAGTTGGCTCGTGCCAGCCATATGCGTTTGTTATTAACAAAGCAGCACCGTAACCGTCCACCGTTTGATCCTGACCCCGCAACAGATTTCAAGCACTTCACAGTCCATGGCCTTAACTCCCACAGACACTAAACACACACTTACACACAATTCAAATTACTGTCCAAACAGCCAGACTAGTGGTAATTGTGTTCAACACAGTGAGCTGAAAAGGAAGTAGCTAAATGCAGACATGTGCAGTACAATAATGTAAACTATTTACACCGTAATGGCTGAGAAAAAAGCACTGCAAAAAGCTGAATAATAATAGAGGATAATGTGACACTACAATCAGCGTAGCCCACTAAAGCAGGAAAACATCATATGGTACAGAAAAGAGTTACTCAGTACAAGACTATTATCATATTATGTGCTACAACACCAATGAAAACCATATTAAATTATAGAGAAAAAAGATTTGGGTAACATGAGCCACCACAGACTTTTTTTTTTTTCTTTGACGTGATATAAAAATAACCTAAATTACAATCTTAAATGGTCAGTCAACTCTGGTGGTAAGCTAGGGCAATAAACAACTAGTGTGCAACAAAGTAGGAGTCAATTAAATAGTGACACAATAACAAAAAACAAATTAGTATCACATACAGTAAAGCAGTTGCTACATACTGCCTCAAACAAAACATCTGTGAATGACTAAACCTGAGTGGTTCAGTCAACACTGCTGCTGAGTCATAAATGCCCAGGAGATGCCAGAGTGATCTTACAATTTACTGGTAAATGTAGCAGCTATGGCACATTTACTGTATAGCACATTTAGTTGTATTGTATGCTGTAATGGTAATTTGGTTTTATTCTGAGCATAATGCAGTTTCTGATAATGTATTGACTGTCATCACAGGCTAATGGGACAATCTGTGGTATAAGGCATGACAACTAAAACTAATAGTGAATAAAAGCAAAACATAAAACAAGGGGGAAAAAATCCACTTATGCTCAGTTTAGATGCACCACCGATGATAAAATAGTTTCAGTTTTCTCTGTACACCTGTATGTAAGTGGTGAATGGCAATAAAGCGAACCTCAAACCTTATTTAAAACTAACTAAAATTAAAATAAAGCTGGGATATACTGAAAATACAATACAAACCACACACATACACATATATAATATATAGAATGTGTTATTTTAGAAGAATAAGAATTTCAAAGCCAAAAACAAAGAGAAAGCTGACAGAAAGTTGCAGATAAATAAGTTCACCTTTTACATTATTTCCATTGTCAATGTGTCTGTTTTTGCATTTCAACAAATTTCTGGTGTTTTTAATGCCAATATTAGAGTTGTTGAACTTTGTTGAACTTTGCAATCATTTAACTGCACTTTGATAGTGCAATTAAATTGCACTTTGACAGAAAAGTGCTCTTTAAAAGCCTGAGTTCTTATGTGGTCAGGAAACAAAATCATCATAAATTTATAAATGCCAGCTACACTTTTCTAATGACACAACAGACAGCACTCTTTAATTTGCATTTCCTGCACTGTTGAAAGAAAAAAAAAAAGAAACAACTTACAGTTTGTGTTATTATTAAAGCACGGCCCTGACAAAACTTGTTAGGTAAGCCTCCACAAATATATGAGGTAAAACTGCTACCTCTAAACATGTAAAATATTAGGCTATAGGCTATAATCCTATTAATCTCACTAAATAAATTATAAATTATTTAAAACTGCTAAAATCATTATTATTTATAATACTAAATTGGTTCAACAGGTTACTCTCATAAGAATGGATCAACTATTGCTAGGATAGACTTCTGGCTTCACCTTAACTTATGAATCAGAATCAGAATCAGAACAAGCTTTATTGCCAAATATGCTTGTGCATACAAGTAATTTGTTAAAAAAAAAAATTACACATGTAAATATAAATAGACAAAAATTTGAAAAAATAAATTGAGAGATAAATAAGTGGGATGTACAGTTGTGCTATAGATGATAGAATGAAATAGAATAAAATGAGATGCAGGGATGTGCTAAGATGGAGGTGGTAACAATCAAATATTAGGTTATTGCACATTGTTATTGCATAATGGGGGGAACATTTAACTGTTTATTAAATAGATTGCCTGGGGGAAGAAACTGTTCTTGTGCCTGGCTGTCCTGGTATTTGGGGCTCTGTAGCGCCGACCAGATGGCAAGAGTTCAAAGAGGGGATGGCTTGGGTGTGAGGGATCCAGAGTGATTTTCTGAGCTCTTTTCCTCACTCTGGATGTATAGAGTTCTTGAAGGGTGGGCAGGGGAGCATCAATAATCCTCTCGGCAGTCCGGATCGTTCTCTGTAATCTTCTGGTGTCTGATTTTGTAGCTGAGTCAAACCAGACAGTTATTGATGTGCACAGAACAGACTCGATGATGGCTGAGTAGAACTGTTTCAGCAGCTCCTGTGGCAGGTTAAACTTCCTCAGCTGGTGAAGGAAGTACAACCTTTGTTGGGCCTTTTTTTTTTTTTTTTTTTTTTTTTTTTTACAATGGAGTCAATGTGAGTGTCCCACTTCAGGTCCTGGGAGATGATGGACCCTAGGAACTTGAATGTCTCCACTGCAGCCACAGTGCTGTTCATGATGGTGAGTGGGGAGAGAGTAGGGGGGTTCCTCCTGAAGTCCACTATCATCTCTACAGTTTTGAGCGTGTTGAGCTCCAGGTTGTTTAGACTGTACCAGACAGCCAGCTGCTCAACCTCCTGTCTGTAAGCAGACGCATTAACGTCCTGGATGAGGCCGATGAGTGTGGTGTCATCTGCAAACTTCAGGAGCTTGACAGAGGGGTCTCTAGAGGTGCAGTCGTTGGTGTAGAGGGAGAAGAGCAGTGGGGAGAGAACACGTCCCTGAGGGGCGCCAGTGCTGACGATGCGGCTGTTTGACATGAATTTCCCCATTCTCACTAGCTGTTGCCTATCTGTCAGAAAACTGGTGATCCATTGACAGATAGGGCTAGGAACAGAGAGCTGGGTTAGTTTGGTCTGGAGGAGTGTTGGAATGATGGTGTTGAAGGCCGAGCTGAAGTCCACAAACAGGATCCTCACATAAGTCCCTGATTTGTCCAGGTGTTACAGGAGGTAATGCAGTCCCATGTTGACTGCATCATCCACGGACCTGTTTGCTCGGTAAGCAAACTGCAGAGAGTCCAGTAGGGGGTCCTGTGATGTCCTTCAGATAAGCCAGAACCAGTTTTTCAAACGACTTCATGATGACAGACGTTAGCGCCACAGGTCTGTAGTCGTTAAGTCCTGTTATCTTGAGGTTCTTTGGGACGGGGATGATGGTGGAGTGTTTGAAGCAGGCAGGGACTTCACACAACTCCAGAGATCTATTGAAGATCTGGGAAAAGATGGGGGCCAGCTCGTCAGCACAGGTTTTCAGACAGGCTGGTGTCACACCGTCTGGGCCTGGTGCTTTTCTTCTTTTGTTCTTTCTGAAGACCTGGCGCACATCATCTTCACTGATCTGCAGTGGAGGAGGGAGGAGAGGGGGGTTGCTGGAGGTGTTAACTGTTGTGTAGAGAGATGGTCAGAACGGGTGTGGGGAGTTTCAAATCTACAGTAGAACTCATTCAGGTCTTCAGCAAGTTGTTGATTCGCCTCAGTGCTGGGGGATGGTGTCTTGTAGTTGGTGATGGCTTTCAGAACTTTCCACACTGAAGCTGGGTCATTCGTAGTGAACTGATCTTCTAACCTTTTTGCGTAGGTCCTTTTAGCCACTCTAATCTTGTTCAATGTATTCCTGGCCTGATTGTACAAGATTCTATCCCCATTTCTGTAGGCATCCTCTTTGGCTTGACGAAGAAGTTTGAGTTTTGCTGTAAACCATGGCTTGTCATTGTTGAATGTTAAATAAGTCCTGGTAGGAATGCATATATCCTCACAGAAACTGATATATGAAGTTACAGTCTCTGTGAGCTCGTCCAGATCAGCAGCTTCAAAAACACTTCAATCAGTCGAATAGAAACGGGCTTGTAAAACCCGCTCTGTTTCTTTGGTCTATCTCTTTACAGTCTTTACTACAGGTTTAGCAGATTTAAGTTTTTGCCTATAGGTTGGTATAAGATGAATCAGGCAGTGATCAGAGAGTCCTAAAGCTGCCCATGGAACAGAGTGATATGCATCCTTTATCGCTGTGTAACAGTGATCCAGTATATTACTGTCTCTGGTGGGACATGTGATGTGCTGTCTGTATTTTGGCAGTTCACGGGAGAGATTTGCTTTATTAAAGTCCCCAAGAATGATTAAAACAGGTTCAGGTGTTGTTGCTCAGTCTCTTTGATCAGATCAGCATTTTTCTGTAAAGCTGAGCTCATGTGCACTTGCGGAGGAATGTAAACACTCACGAGAATGAATGAGTGAAACTTCCGCGGCAAGTAGAAAGGTTTACAGTTAATGAAAAACGTTTCCAGATCAGAACAGCACATATTCTTTAACACTGTTACATCTGTACACCAGAAGACACAATCTATGGTAAATAAACCTGTTCTTGAATGGGTTTGAGCATATGGACCTGTTGCTACGATGACAACTCTGAAATGAACTTCAAATCACAAACAAATTCATCTAGCAAGTCCAGGTGTAAAATCCATGCACGTTCATCTAATTGCATTTTAATAAGCTGCAAATGTTTACAGTGAGGGACATCCATAGATCGCGCCCCCAGCTCTCTCCACTTGGCTGGCAGGCATAGACTGGTGTGATGGAGAAGCGTGTTTTATTGTACCACTCATTAGGGTGTAATTACCCTCACTTACGGGAAGAAAAAAAACGTAAAAATGCGAGACGGATGAATTATGCATTTCCTCCGTCTATATATGGAAGAAAGTAAGAAAGTAAAAAGCTACGGAGAAAGAAACTGCAGAAAGTAGCTTTTCTATTCTATTTCTCAGACTGCTCTGTCGGACTCGACCCGGGCAAATGTGGAAATCCATCGCTCTGACAGGAGCCTGTCACATTCCATCGCTCCAGGCCGACAGACCCCTCTGTCTGATTCTGAAGGGTTGTTATGTATGAAAGCGCCGGCTGACTCCTCAGCCCCAGTGCCAACACTCTGATAAGCAAGATGACATCTGCGCTACATTATTCCACAGCGCTTCTTTGTGCATGCTTGAGATTGGGAGATCGGCTCAGAATAAAGGAGAGGAGGAAGGTGCAGGATGTGTTGGGGAGGAAAGCAATTACCCACATTTGAGGGGAAGCCTTCGTCTGGGACCCGGCGGAGGGGTTTGATGTGATGGTCTCGCTCTCACTTCCATTTCTCTCATCAACTTCACTAGCTGCATCTTCCATAGCAAGAGGCTCCAGAGTGGCTCAAAGCCTCATGGCCCTCCCACAAGGCCTTCACTCTCGCCTCCAGCTCTCAGCACATATATAGGCGCAACCTTGTAAAGCTGAAGAAATTGAGTTCCCTCCAAGTGCCTCTCATTATTCATGTTGCCATATATGAAGCCTTGCAAACATCTGGGAGCTGGGTAGTTGCTTCTTATTTCATGGCACTGAAATTTATGGTCCCTGGTAAAAGTTACCACTCCATCTTCTCCTTGCACCACCATACGGTCTGGCTACTCCTGAATCTGCTCTTACTCCTGGAGCTCTAATGCTGCCTGCTGAGAAGAAACCAGTGTCGCCAGAGGCCACACTGGTTTCTTAGATGAAACCAGTGTGGTGTTTAGATGCAGTGTGGTGTTTAGATGCATAAAAGCCTTGATGATGATTTCAGCCAGAGAGAAAAAAAGGCTTGAGAGCTGCTCAGAGTGAGATAGGCAGGAAGAGACTGCACATATCATATACATTTAAGATATGTTTTCTACTTCAAATAAATTGTGTCCCTTTTAAAATTTCTTTTCATCAAAGAAGATGAATAGAAGAAGAAATTTCCAAAATTCCACAAAAATATTAGCGGCACAACTGTTTTCAACACTGATAATGATTAGAAATGTTTCTTAAGCACCAAATCAGCATACTCTGTATTAAAATAATAATAATAATAATAATAATAATAAAATCCTGAGAGACTACAGGAAATATTTGTTCTTCTCAAAATTCAGAGAAGAATGCAGAACTCAAAAAAAAAAAAAAATGGAGGTGGTTAAAAATGCTGAAAACCTGACCAGCTACAGCATCAACACACAAAGACATTGCTTTATTAATATACACAAATTTTCACCTAAACATAATTGTATGGGGTTCAGTTCTTCTGCGCTCTTTATTGTGTGCTCTTTTTGTGTGTCACTGAATTACATAGAGGAAGTGTTACAAAACCACATTAGCCAATTGCTGCATGAATGTGTGTCAGCTTGTGTGTGTTTGTATGTGTGTGCACCGGTCAATTTCTGTCAGAGAGCTTTTTAAACATGCACAGACACCAACAAATTAAACATACAGCTGTGCTTATCAGGGATTTCAAGGCTGCTGGGTTCATGAGCTCAGCTCCTGTTTAACTGTCAATTTTTATGCATTTCTGGCATTTCAGGCATTAATTTACAGCACAGTCATCAGAGGTAATCAGGCCTTATTACGGCCGGAAAGAGGTTTATCTCCTCAGCCCTTAATCCTGATTCACTTCAGCTGCCTCCACAATTCTTAGTTTTTTACAACAAAGGCATTAACTTCACCCATATTGCTTTACACACATATAGACTATCTGAGCGCTTTTAAGCTGCATTTCACGCCATCGCAGTCTTCAAAAGGGCCAGCGACGAGGCCATATGCGATGAGATGAGATGCGAGGGTGGGTTGCTGAGCCGCTTGATTTGATTTGGGGAGATGATACTACACCCAGGAAGTGCAGGGGAAGGGTTGAATCAATATGCATGTAGTAATTAGGCCCCATTAAAAAAAAGAACTTCAGAGGGAGGAAGGTTATAAAATGTTAATGAGACTTCAACCCCGGCTTTCTCTGAGCATGTGCGTCTCTGTATGTGCGGAGCATCCGGGTCAGTGCAAAAGGAGCCAGCCATGCGCGTCACACCAAACGCAAAGTAAAAAACTCATCCTCATTCATTTCTGAAGCATTTCACACAACGTAAACCTGAACGGGGTTTTGAGATGAAACCGCTGCAGGTAAAGTTGCTCGGTATGTGCTCTGATACACTGTTCTTGTATGGTAATTTATTGGCAGTGATAGCTCCCCACAGACAGTCTGCCTCCTTCAGGGGGCAGGCAGGGGCACTAATGGAGGCGGGTGCAGGCCCGATCAATATGAGGATGGCAAGCGGCCCAGCCTCACAGCTGTTGCCAGGCGAAAAGGCTCCAGTAATGGAGCTCTGTTAGACAACGCTAAAGGAAGGTGCGGGATCGTCTTTATATCCTGATGCTCTTGACTGTCTCGCTTCGTGACCTGAAACGGAGTAATATGAAAACCGTTGGAGCAGAATGCCACTGCGTCCCGATGCTTCTACCATCAGCATCTGATTACATCCACCTAGGCCACACCGACCTCCCACGTCCAAACCTCTAACCCTAATCATGCTCCTGTCTAAAGGTTCTGGAGAAACAGTGTCCCTTCACAGCCAGAAAAAATGTGCAAAAATTGTACCTTTAGTTTGTCAATGGCAGTACTCTCAAAGGCAGCTGTCCGTGAAGAATTCAAAGTGGTCCACGAGATGATTTGCTGAAAAATAAAATAAAATAAATAATAACATTTTATTTATAATTAAGTAATTTTAGTAATAATTAGTTACAATTATGAATTATGTTTAAGTCATGAGTTATGATTATTTGTAATATACAATTGAGAACAAGTACGTTTGGTCAATTGTCATTTGCTTTCAGAGAAGCCCATGAATGGAATAGACTTCCACCAGAATTCAAAGATCGAAAAAATAATTTTTCTAAAAAAATAAAAATGTGGTTGTTGTCAAATCAAAATTACAAACATAGAGATCCTAGTGTGATCATTTTGTTTTTATGTATTGATTTTGCTTTGTTTTTACCTTTTCCATCAACCTGTGCAGGGACTACTTATGAAAACTAGCTATTTTGTCTAAATCTGGCTCATTTTACACTGATTCTATGTAATATTAATGTGTATTGTCCCTGATTAAATAAATTAATAAAAAAGAATTGAGAAAAGGCACATTCTGAATTAACATTAAATAAGCAACATTGAATTGATTATCTAAAAATCTATTTTAGTCATTTAGAAAATTGAATAATAGTATTTTCTGTTGCTACCAAACAGCAGGATCATTTAGGTTCATTAAAGTCTAGTTAATTTCAAAGAAATAATCATTAAATAAAGTCTGGAAAAATTATGAATTGGTAGCTCAATACAGGATTGACAAAGGATGCTAAAGACGCTTGAAAATACAAACAAGCTGAAAAGTAAAGCGATTTGCCTCCAGGACATGGAAATTGAACAAACACTGAAACTCATGATGCTATTTGTGTGAACATACTATTTGAGAAGTGAGTAGACATTTCAAGATATATGAAAGATTTATAAACTACATTTTAAAACCTTTTAAAATTATTTTATTGCTACAGTGACCCTCCACCAAAAAAAAGTTTGAGAACCACTAATCAAAGGTACACTCTTAACAATAAATGTTGCATATTAGCATCTTAAGAGGTACACATGCACCATTTAGGTGTAGATAAGGCACAAATGTTTACTTTTCAAGGTACTGCCTTCGTGACATCTGTTCCACATTTTTTAACAGGGTTTAGTACCCGATACCTAGCATTATCAGTCATGAATCAGACAGAAGAAAGAGAGGTTAAATGCGTGTGGATTGTCTTTACTGAAGTAATCATTGAAACAGGACGAGTAGTGGACTCTGGTGGGACAGTCATACGATACACCCTCCAACTCCGTGCAGATGAATGGCCGCCACACTCAGCCAGCAATTGGATTATATGGAGAGCTTTCTCCTCAATGAGTGCTTTGGTAATGCAATCTGCTCACACTGCCCACTGCGAAGATGAGCAGAGCGAGCAAAATGCCATGGCACCAAGCATAAGTCCCTCTCGGAGGTGACGGATGACTTTGATAGCATAGTGCCTTTGGATACAGGCACTCCCTCGCATGACAGCAGGGTAAGTGATATAGAATGGCATGTATATTTTCTCAAGCACTGACATGTCTTCTTGCCACATTATGGAACTCTATAAACCCTTGAGATTCATCTCTTGCCTGAAAGCCAGCCATTTATTAAGTTGCTGTATAGTTTTGTTATGCTAGTGATTTATGGTTCCAATTTGTCATTTATCTACATGTGGAAATAGGTAGCCAAAATGTTCTCAGGTATTTAACAGCTCAAGAGATCTGTAGACAAACCATAAGGCATAAGACTGGCCATTTGTGGTTCTTGCAGAATTCTTATTAAAAGACATGAACCATATACGTTAGTGCTCATGCTAACACACTTAAAAACAGTGGCCTGAAAGGTGCTAGTTCAAGTTTTGTGTCTGTCAAATTAGCAAAAGTGTCACCAATAGCTTAAAAAAAAATAATAAATAAATGACTTCTGCTTTGAACTTTTGAACCATGGGATCACATTGAGTCAAATGCATATCTTGTTTTTAATTTATTACTATTAATTAAAATTTTTTAATTTTATTTTTTCTCCTTTTTTTCCTGAAGAACCTACTTTTTTCGAACTCCTCCTAAAGTGTTCATCATATGTTGACCATGCTGGCCAAAAGCTGTTAGATGCTTTTTATGGGTCCAAACCATTCTTGTTTAACACCTCAATGAATTTGATAAAAGTGACATCCCAATGCTTTCAGGTACAGAAACGAAACTTGGTATATGTCATGTGTCATATGTATATGTATACATATATATCGGTATAGGTATATGTCATCACTACCATGGAATAAAAGTACATGAGCAGTTTAGGAACAGCACCACAAACCTTTCATGACATGACAGCATTTTTTCATGGGCCAGCTATTGGTCAAAAGTCAAAAAAAGTAATTTTTTTACTTTAATAAATACATCAAAATAATCAAAAAATGCCCCCAGACACATACACAAATTATGAAAACGTGTTACATCTAAATTAACCTCTAATTATGTCAGAAATATGAATTATAAATCATGAATATGAATCTGTGATAGACTGGCCATCCATTCAGGGTCGTTTCATGTCTAAGGCTTAAGTTGGAAAACAGATGGATAGATAAATGGAATATAAGCTTTATTTTGGTGGAATATTTGTGAGATGCTGCAAACCAAGTTCACATCGCATTCTCCTCACAAACCCGTTTGGGAAACCTTGGGTTATATCAAAAAAATGGTAATTTTTTAGGTTAGAAGTAGGTAGAAGTAGATCTGTAAGGTAACAACTGCACATTTTCACGAATATTCACGCATTCTAAAACCACCCATGTTCACCTTTGTCTCTCCGTGCAATCTTCAGAAGGGCAATAACGACTATTCAGTCTGATTTATCACACCACAAAAACATCTCACAGAGGAGACAGGAAACAAGTCTGCAGTCGTGACTTCCCCATCAACTCTTGTCCACGCTTCTTTCTGTCGCACTGGGACCAGCCTGCCCTCCCATGGTTATTTTCCCATTAATGTAACAGACATCCTGACATCCTACGTAGAATACTGAGAGTCTGAGGGCTTTAGTGAATGAGAGCTTATTCATTCTCCTAAAAACTCTGGCACATCTTCCTCTCCGGCAGCAGCAGATAATACGCCATATCTTATTCTGCATCAAATCCCTTCATGTGTCAAAACTACACTCATTAATGGATTCTCCTATCAAATAATCATCTCTGAGCTTTTTTTCTTTTCCCCAAATGAACATGATTTGAATATACAGGTGTCTGACAGCGTGGCTACAAATCTTCCTCAGAGAACAGGAGTCTAAGGACGTGGCCTGATTACTATCTGCGTCTGGCATCCAGCTGTGTTGTGGGCAGGTAGAGACCTTTTATCACCCGGCGGGAGGTCCAAGTTGACCTTGATTTCTTCGCAGAGTGACAGGAGGGAACTGTGCAGCATCAAGAGTTGAAATAAAAGCCTCACTCTACAAATCACATAACTGCTCTGGAACTGTTTACATGCTCTATATTTAGTCAATACTTAGAAAAAGACATATACACACAAACAACATCAACTTTCCTGTAGGGAAAAAAATAAAATAAGCCTGAGTCTGTGCATCTCTCAACAGCGTTTAACAGCGGAGTCTCTATTAATAACAAAACAGTAAGCTGATCTGCTTTAAGAACGGTGATGTTATTACCTACATACTGAGAAATAGCATTTAGCTTTTCAGTTGTGAACTATATTACTGAAGAATTGTGGGGTAGTGCTGTAAACAATGTTTTGTGTTTGGGAAAACACAGAAACTGTCCTTTTTATCCTACTGTTGATCACATTTGTTTGCTTGGTCAGTGGTTTTATTGATTTTGGTTCTATTGCTGTTGTAGGCTGTAAGGACCTTTGAAATAACTGAAATAATTTGGTGCAGTGATTTAGTCGACAGCCCTCGAACTACTTCACAGCCATGCATTTCCAGGAAAAGAATTGCAAGACTTAAAATGTTTGTTGATCAACCCAAATCACATTTTTTATATATTTTTTGGATATTTCAAAATATGCAAAAAAGTCAAAAATATATTGCCAGAGTTTGAAATTTATATTTGATAACTTAAGTTTCAGTTACTTATACTGCATTTACTCATTTTTTCTTATAATTTCAAAATAAATGTATATTTTAAAACGTATTTTAAGATTGGATACACTGAAAAAAGTTGTAATAAAACATTATTAATATTTTAGTTTAAAAATTCATGTTTAATTCAATTTGTTACTTGCCATTCTTTGTAAATATCTGTGAAATTGAATAGCAATTCTGAGTGAAAATTGTTTGTACACCAATTTTTTTTTTCAGTGTGTTTTTCTTTTTTCTGTGTTTCTTTTTCTTCTTCTTGTCCCTTTAAGTTCATTTCCAACCGTTCATTTCCTTAAGTTGCACAGTTTAAAATACATATTTCACATTTATGTTTGTTTTGTTTTTTTTCATATGAGTTATGCCAATCTAGTGGGTCATTCTGTTGGTCATAGCTGCTACTGCCCTGACTCTGTTGTCCTCTTTCTGCCTGGCTACACACTAGCAGTTATACACAGGAGTGGAATAAATTATTCACAAAGAGTCCATCCCTCCCTCTCTTTCTTCTTCAGTCTACAGGATGGGCTGACTGGGTGAAGAAGGTGGGCACAAGGGGTGGAAGTACATCAGTCCCAGAGACCACAGCTCAGCGGGAGACCAGTCCAGACGTCAGCAGAGTAAAGTCCTCCAGACATCACTGTTTTGGTTATGTGGCGTCCTCTCTTTCACTGGCACTCATGATAATGCAGTTTTATCATACACCTGTGCATGCATGTCAGTAGAACAAGTGGGATAAGAATGTTTACAACATCTATTTCTTTCCTCATCCCTCTCTCATCCCCTCATTCTTAACTCTAGTGTCCCCAGTGGGGCCTCTGTCACTAGAAAAGCCCTGTTATTTTGGTGTACGATGTCCCCTTAAGCAAGATTTTACAGACTGTCCCTGAGTATCGACAGCAGACTTCTGTCTAGCCATCCTGCAGGTAATCCCATATTGTTTTTCTTCTGAGCTTGATGCACACAGATGCTAAAAACCCCCTCAAAGACTGTGCGTAATTAAAAGTGCATGTGATAATGTGGTCCTGTTCACTGGGTTTTCTTTT
Organism: Spinibarbus caldwelli; assembly: GCA_039654775.1. Taxonomy (NCBI): domain Eukaryota; kingdom Metazoa; phylum Chordata; class Actinopteri; order Cypriniformes; family Cyprinidae; genus Spinibarbus; species Spinibarbus caldwelli. Next base: position 16,502,613 of record CM077232.1, read on the forward strand.
TTTTTACTTGCCTCTGGCCGCACTTCATCCCTCCAGATTTTCAGCTGCCGGTTGGTCGCAGCCAATTCAGCATGTATCTGCTTGGGGCCACAACAGGATTCCAGTAACACCACATCTCAGATCAATAGAGACATCCAGAAGACACAAGCTGACAATAACATGACTGGTAGCAGCACTGTTCAGCATGGTGGGGGGAAAAAAAAAAATCAACAACTTGGATGAGCATAAATAAAACAGAGGCTCCCTTCCTCACAGACTGATTTGTAATTATGTTGAAAACAAAGCATTTTTTGTGCTTCATTCACTTTCTTTGTGTATTCATCAATATCAAATGGGACTGTGCTAATCACACCATTTTTCCTCTCTATTTGAATTCTGTTTAGTAAAGAAAATTAACAAAGGCAATATGAGCGTTCTAATCACGCAGTGCTTTATTGAGCATGTTTGCATGCACAATTGTATGCCAATTATACTTAACATGTCAATATGCAAAATCATGTAAACCCCTTTAAATGTTCTTTTATGATTTGAAGGCAAAACCTAATCACACAAGCGCATTTTTATCAAAACTAGTCAAAAACTGACTAGAGTTGGGTTTCAAAACAAATCTACTGATTCAATTCTCATTCACAGGTTCTCGATTTGATTCAGTTCCTGATTCAATATGGATAAATTTCAATTATTAAATTCTGGTTACATGTGAAAGATATTATCTCTGCTAATGCTGTAAATGATACAGTCAGTGTTTCAGACTGATATAAATTGATAACTCTTAGAAGTATTCATTAAAAGGACTGGTTCACAAGAGTTATTCACACTGTATTCAGCCAATGAAAATAAACAGAGTAAAAGAACAACCCTAGGATTTGAAGACTCAATATTAGTAAGTTCATATGAAGATTTATATTTTGATCCAGCCCTAAATTTGACTGATTTTTCAAAACCTTATTTGAATGCATTTATCAAATATAACAAGTTGTTTCTTGATACATTTACAAACAATATAAAATTTACCCCTAAAATGCTCAACTCAAATTTAAATAAAGTCTCTTCATTAGCATAGACATTGGTCATTTCTTAATACAGTCCAGTTCAAAAACTTGGGATCGGTTTTTAATAATTTAATAATTTTTTAAAATGTATTTGAAAGAAGTTGCTTAAACTCACCAAGGCTGCATTTATTTGATAAAAAATACAGTTAATATTATTACAATCAGAAAAAACTGTTTTCTTTTTTAAAATACATCTGTAAAATGTAATTTATTCCTGTCCTGGCAAAGCTGATTTTCAGTGCCACATAATCCTTCAGAAATAATTCTATTATGCTGATTTGATGCTCAAATAACATTATTTTCAATGTTAAAATGGTTGTGCTGCTTAATATTTTTGTGTAAAACATGATTTTTTTTTTTTCAGGATTCTTTAATTAATTGAATGTTTACAAGAGCAGCATTTATAAGAAATAGATTTATTTATTATTAGTGTAAATGTCTTTACTGTCACTTTGAATCAATTTAATGCATCCATGCTGAATAAAAGTATTCATTTCTTAAAAAATAAAAATAAAAAATCAGATCCCACCCTTTAAACAGTACTGTATATTTCTTTTCATAATTTAATGATACAAGAGACTTAAAACAATCAGAGAGCAACAGATAAAATCGAACATATAAACATTTCTAATCAGAGCAAGCCATACCATATGCCCTTTACAATCTCTTGTGCCTCACTATAAATTTCTAAGGAACAAATGGTTGCTAATGGTTAAATGCTCTTATAATACAAGTCAGAGTGTTTGATGGCAGAGTGATAGCAGAAGTGAGAGGGGCTGTTCTTCAGCTTTAAGGGTCTTATCATGTTGTCACCTGGCAGGTAAACACTGACGGACTGGTGGATTGGGCCCTCCAACTCGGAGATAGCATTTCTCGTTCTCTGGTCTAGCACCGGATCTCATTTTCTTCCACAGGGTAAGGTTCAGTCATTCACTCAAACAAGCACACAGGATGCGATAGAATCTGAGAGGCTGCAGCTTCCTGCCTGGATGTATATCACGCAGAGGAGATAAGAGCAAATCCAGGAGAGTGAGGAAGATGTAGAGACTCGACTACATGTGGGGAATTTGTCAAACAGAAGACGGTCTTGGTGGATGTGAATAGAGGTTTGAGGGTGAAATATATGATAGGAACATTTTGTGGATTTGTGAGTGTTTGGATTCTACAGTAAAACAATCCCACTGTTACAAAGCACTCACAAGCGCACAGCACTCAAACCAGATAATCTATAGCATGAACGCACAAATTAGTAGTCTGTGAGAGAGTATTTGCCAGGTCAAAACTACACAACACTGACAAAAAATAATTCAAGCATCTAACACACAAGCAAAATGAAGGCATTCACAACATTCACAAGATATTTCCTAAACAACAGTTTCACAGCAAGATTTGGCAAATTGGGGATTAATTCATATGATCCCATTCATTTAATCTGCTTATGCCTCACTGACAGTTAGGTTTGGGTGGAGAATTGTGCTTTTTTTTTTCAATACTTTGAAGTTTTAGTATAGCTTACATAGTACAAATTCATACAAAATCACCAACTTGTAAAATACTTACATTTTCTCATGAAAACAAGTTGGGAAAAATCGCCTATGGCAAAAATTGGTGTGAATATCCCCACTATAAATGACAGCTATGATCTTAAAGATACCTCTATTAATTTATCATGGATCCTCAATACACACAAAATTATTGAACCCACTTGCCAGTGTTTCTGTTTCTAACGCAGTCCCGCTCTAGACTCACGCATTTGCTGATTGAATTTGAAGGAGCTGTCTGCATAATAGCATTAGCATTACGGAGGAAAATGTTCATCATCATAATGCAATTTGTAACATATTTTCTCGAACGCGGCTGGATTTCCGGCGGGATCGATAGATAAGCTGCTCACAGCAGTCAACCTCGGCCTCAGCATGAGTTAAGGGCACAGAAACAGACAAGGTGACACGGCCCAGGGGAGGCAGAGGCTAAAAGGGCTGTGTAATACACTGAGAAACAATGAGATTGCAGTAGCAGCACAGACCCGGGGCTCTTTTTCTTGAGAAAATAAGAAACTGTACGGTCGAGGCTTAACCCAAAGCCCAATCTATAAGTGTAAGAAATGCTCCAGCCGGTACTATTCGCTTCAAACGGCTTGCAGAGAGAAGTCAGCATTCTTCCGCTTAGCTCAGACACGGTTTTAGTCATAGTTTGAGCTCTCTTTTCTTGGCGCGTGGCGGAGCCGTTCCCTCTGGAGGCCGACTAACAAGAGCGTGAGAGGGGACGACACAAATTCATCCCAGCCTTGGATGGAGAACGTGGCTACGACAGAGTTCTGTCAATTTGCGCTGCCAGTCACCGAGGGCAAAGCTATGCTTCTCTTCCTCTCTTTTCTTCTCTCGCTCGCTCCTCACAACCCAGATCTCTCCTTCTTTGCCCGAAAACCCTCTGCCAGCCCTCCAGGGAGCAGCTGAGCTCCTGCTCCACAGCTTCCTCAATCTCTGCCATCTCTTTCGCTCTCTCTCTCTTTCCTCTCAACAGGCTTCAAACAACTCTCAGCTCCCCTTTTGTTTGTCTCTTCCTTCTGCAAGGCCAATCGGGAGGTTTTCACAACTTCCATCTCCCAGAAGCCAAGCTGGAAACATCAGCGCTGCGCTGAGGAGGATGGGAGAGGGGGGGTGGTGGAGGGTTGGGGAGGAGTGAGGGATCATGGAAAGACAGGCAGCGCAAAGAGACATGAGGTGTGGAGGCGGAATGCAGTTTGGAAACGTTCTGCCGATGAACAGTAAAGAAAGTTGCAGTGGTTGTGGGTAGTTTGCCGCGTTTTTTGTTTTTTTTTCTCACGGATTGCCTCTCATTACTGTCTGCTAGTGTGTGTGTGTGTGTGTGTGTGTGTGTGTGTGTGTGGATTCTTCAGAACAGGCAGGGGCCTCCAAGGTTCACTAAACTGAAAAGACAGAAGCAGCAACTGAGACACACAAGCAGATGTGAAGCCCAGAATAATTAGGCTACACAGCATCTTCAATAGAATCTGACTTAAATTTGGCCACTCGCCCTTGAGGCAGAGCAACTGCGCCGATCTCTCGCTGTCTCAATTAATTTGCCCTACCTCATTCACTTTCTGTGCAGAGGATGATCCATCGATGTCGAACATTCTGCTGTAAGGGTTATAAATACCCGTGTTGCATGCATGCAGCTCTCAGCTATGTTAACTAACCAAACTACATCAGGGATCATTTCTTGAATCTGTCTGGCACATCATCAGTGTTGGGGTACAGCATTATAAGTAGGGCTGTCAATTAAATTCATTAATAAAAAAAAAACAAAAAAAAAACAAAAAAAACATGATAACACTTTATAATAACGTTCAGTTGTAAGTCATTTATAAGTGATTAGTTAAGGATGAACTAATCATTTACTAAACATTCATAAGCAATTAATAAGTGATATGCTAACAATTTGTGTATGTTTTAATTCATTTACAAGTCATTTACAAGTAATTCGTTAATGATGAACTAATCATTTACAAAACATGACTATGTGTTCATAGATGATTAAGTGATGTTAATATTTTTATCTATATTTTGTAGATTAAGTTATAAATAATTACAAGTGATTAGATGATGATGAACTAATAATTTACAAAACATCACAAATGATTAAGTAATATGCTAACGATTTACAAATCTGTCATAAGTTATCTTTAAAAAAAATAGCATCATGAATAAACATCCTTAACGGATAATAGTTACTAATTAATATATTATTAATCACTTGAAAGTCGTGAAAAGTGAAAGTCGTGACGTATTGTCAAGTATGGTGACCCATACTCGAAATTGGTGCTCTGCATTTAACCCATCCAAGTGCACACACACAGCAGTGAGTAGTGAACAAACGCACACACACACACACACCGTGAACACACACCCGGAGCAGTGGGCAGCCATTGCTCCAGCGCCCGGGGAGTAATTGGGGGTTCGGTGCCTTGCTCAAGGGCACCTCAGTCATGGTATTGAAGGCAGAGACAGTGCTGTTTGCTCACAAGCCCCACCTTCAATTCCTGCCGGTGCGAGAATCGAACCGGCAACCTTCAGGTTACAAGCCCGACTCCCTAACCGTCAGGCCACGACTTCCCCACTATAAATCATTGAAATGTCAACATTGTACTATTACCTCAATAAACATTATAAATAATTTACAAAGCTTTCTGCATTCCCTAATCTAAAGTGTAAACTACTCATCACTTGTAAATGTGTTACACATCATTTGTAGATCTTTCTTACCTGTTACAAATGATCTGTAGCTGTATACAAGGCATTTACAACACTTTCTGCATCCCCTAATCTAAAGTGTAAACTACTCATCACTTGTAAATGATTTACAAACCTTATGGTTTCCAGTTCTGTGTGCATAAATATACACACACAAACAACCTGTAACCGGAAGGTTTGTAAAAACATTTACAACTGACGAGTAGTTTACACTTTAGATTAGGGGATGCAGAAAGCTTTGTAAATTATTTATAATGTTTATTGAGATAATAGTACAATGCTGACATTTCAATGATTTATTAGTGATTAATAATATATTAACTAGTAACTATTAACCATTAAGGATATGTTTGATTATTTCATGATGCTATTTTTTAAAGATAACGGTAACACTTTAGAATAGGGAACACTTATTCACTATTAACTTCTTTTCCCTCAATAAATTCCTAATTTGCTGCGTATTAATAGTTAGTACGGTAGTTGTTAAATTTAGGTAAATTTAGGTTGTTAAATTTAGGTATTGGGTAGGATTAGGGATGTAGAATAAGGCATTAATATGTGTTTAATTAGTACTAATAAATGGCTAATATTCTAGTAACATGCATGCTAATAAGCAACTAGTTAAGAGACCCTAAAATAAAGTGTTACCCAGATAACTTATGACAGATTTGTAAATCGTTAGCATATTACTTAATCATTTGTGAATGTATAGTCATGTTTTGTAAATGATTAGTTCATCATCGTCATCTAATCATTTGTAAATGATTTATAACAATCTACAAAACATAGATAAAAATATTAACATATCACGTATTAATCATCTATGAACATAGTCATGTTTTGTAAATGTTCATCATTAACTAATTACTTGTAAATGACTTGTAAATGAATTAACAAAGCATACACAAATTGTTAGCATATCACTTATTAATCGCTTATGAATGTTTTGTAAATGATTAGTTCATCATTAACTAATCACTTATAAATGACTTACAACTGAACGTTATTATAAAGTGTTACCTGCAGCGGAATGATATATATATATATATATTATTTTTATTTATTTATTTTTTTTACTTGATGCAGCCACAGAAATGTGGCATGGTGAAAGATGCTACACAACAGTTAAAGGCGTCAATCTGCATGCTTACATAGACTAGCATTGAAAAAAAATGTTATGCAAGAACGAATCTTCTATGAAAAGCTGCTGTCTCAGATGGCTTGACAGACATGTCAAAACACAGTATAGGAATAAAACAAATAATATACTGACTTCTACAGCCACTTTGCATTATGTTTATTTAATGACTTAGTGATCTGACACAATTTTATTCTTAATTATAATAAAATAAACATCTAAAAATGAAAGTTTAGTCAAATAAACCATAAATAAAAAATAAATTTAAAAAATGTAAATAAACTAAAAGTATCTTTTTTCAAAGGTTTATTTAGGCAAATATAATCTTAGCAAATATAATTGCTTTGATTTGAATGTATAATCGATAGATAGCAGTACCATATTGCTATTTGAAAATAATATTACTTTTTCAATTTACTCCATATTATCCATATGCTGTTTCAAATAAGTAACACTCACCAACACTGCACATCATACGGTAAAAGAGTTGTTCTCCCTCCTCTCATCTTCTGGCAAACATACCTTGTCAAACTTTATATGAAACCGAGTCTAAACGTACAACATGAGCTTGTGAGATCATTACATATACAAGAGACTCCTGCGTGATAAACCTGCATATTCCAATCTTGTGATCTCAGAAGGCAGATGACACCATTGCAACAGAAATGGAGCCATGATGGCCATTATGTATCTAGCCAAATAACATGCTCCAGCAATCTGAGATCAATATGCCATTAATATGAAAACACAGTCAGGCAATTGGAACGCATGGATGAAAATCTCATCTCCATAATTGTGTCAAAGAAAGTAATGTACACTGTAAAATATAGTGGTATTACTCGCCTCTTCTACTGTAGATCACAATGACCAGTCTGAAGCACTGCAACATAAAATTATTGCAATTGGAGATTTACATGACAATTTACACTTACTATAACAATGCAGCAATTAGTACAGTCTATAGATGTGATATACATCCCATTGTTGGAGAAAACAGATTCGGCTTTAAACTAGAGAAGCACTAGTCAACACATGGCCCTCAAGACCTTCCTTTGTGGTCTATGGCTTCTACTTCATTTATTAATTTTTTTAAAATGAACTACAAATTTGAGTCATATTGGACACATGATGTAACACTGAAATTTTAACTGACATGCCAGGAAGAGAAATTTGCTGTAATTAAAATTTTAAAAGCCATTCTCAATACAATTCTGAATGATTCCTAATTCTGCTGTACCATTTATACTGCGGTATGTGCAGCGTGATTTAAAAAAAAAAAAAAAAAAAAAATGGCAGAAACCAAAACAATTTATAAATATAAAAGCAGTACTATAAAAACAACGAGTGTGTCTCTTGAGGCTAAAAGAATTTTGTTTTGTGGCCTCTGAGCTTTCCAAAGTAGTCCTGGTTTACATTATCATCATGTCAAAATAAGACTATGTGCTCTCATATCCCATCATGCTGTGTGCCTGCATACAACAGCTGCTGGATGTCTCTGCTTCAATGTCCAAAGCGTGTATGAGTGGTTTAAATAAGTACTCATTAGCTAACAGAGGCAGGACATTCCACGCAGACAGATTTTTCAGAGAAACGTCTGAGCCCCTCATGAGTAGCCTTTGAGCACCAGACAGGGGTAAGATAAAACCAGCGAACAATCCTTGATTCCTTTCACCCTGGGATGCTTTTCTAAATCCTCAGCATGCATTGATATGACACAGACGTTTCTAATATGGTTTTGAGGCCAAAAGAAACCTGACTGTGGCAAAGCTTGTGACCACCCTGCTGAGAATATTATCTGATCACTTGGATGTATATTTCTTCTACAGGCCATTAAATGCATTTTTTTCCAGAAAGCCTCAAAGCAAAGTACAGTGCTTAGCCACAGGAACATTCTTCTCACTGTGGCCTGAAACCTTCCATTCTGCAGTGTTAGGTGGACATTCAGAGAAAGATAAAAAATCTGACATTTTGAGGATACAGAGCAAAGACCAGAGTTCTGTACTGTCACAAGGGTAGTGCTTCAAATGTTGCCATGATTTCATACATGAATTAGGCTCAGTGTTATTAGGCTGAACCACTGACTGGTCTTGTAACAATGTGCTCTATGGCAGACCTTTGCAGATAGTTACAACTTAACCTGTGCACATGCATGCACGCACGCTCTCATTCTTTGCCGCTGACACAAAAGGGCAGGTTTGAGAGATCTGACATTTAAAAACTAACAGCACAACGCTAAGCCTGGATCGTTAACCTCCGAATCAATTAAACATCTGAGTTCAGTCTGTGGCCAGTCCACTTGTGTGTTCATCTGGACATAGATATGGAATGGGAGTTTAATGACTGGTTAATTTCATATAAAATAAGTAATAGTGAAATTCTGTTAGAAATGAAAACTGTTGTCATATTTGCTTTCAATTAAAGGGATAGTTCACCCAAAAATGAAAATTCTGTCATTAATTACTCACCCTCATGTCGTTCCTAAGATCTTCATTCATCTTCGGAACACAAATTAAGATATTTGATGAAATCCGAGAGCTTTCTGACCCTGCATAGACTGCAACGCAACTACCACGTTCAAGGGCCAGAAAGGTAGTAAGGACATCGTTTAAATAGTCCATGTGACATCAGTGGTTCAATTGTATTTTTATGAAGCTACGAGAATACTTTTTGTGCACAAAGAAAACTAAAAAAAATCTACCTATTCTAAAGTCTCCTCTTCTGTTCCACAAAATAAATAAAGTCATATAGGTTTGATACGACATGTTAGCGAGAGTAAATGATGGCAATTCAAATTTTTGGCTGAACTGTCCCTTTAAAACTGAGTTTGCATTCATCTCGTATCTGGATATGGGCTATCACTCATCTCTGTAATAACTTAAAGGTCCAATGTATGGCGGCTTCGCCCTCTGGAGACGATGCTTATTCTTATTCTCGTGCCATCCCTGTAGTACGCCTAGAGCAGGAAGTCACTGGATCCATCAGCCCAGCGTTAATTACAGCTGCCCCGCCACCCAACTCCCAACAGAACGGCAGCAAAATAATTACCACAGGCATCACGAGTCCTCCAGGCCATCGCATTAAAGCGATACCTGAGACACCATTGGTCTTCAAGCCATCCAATCACTCCTCTTCAAACCCTTCCCTTTGGATAGGGGAAGAGGAATGGGATTTGGCAGCGCCTCAAGTGATGTACCATTGCTTGCGCCAAATGGTCGTGTAATTAAATTTCCCATTTTGCTCAAATAGCAAGGACAGTCTCCTCCTAGCTCCATTTGAGGCACTAATGTATGTTTTATTCGAAATATGCATCCCAGCCCATTATTGTTGATGGACACACATTCCTTTTGTTTTCTAAGTGGCTGTAGGCACATTCAGGCCCCTCTTATCAGCAGTGATTGCCATTTAATATCCACATGATGGATGAGGAACATTAGCATAGATCCACATCCTCCCTTTTAGCATGAGCATGAGGTATGAATGCAATCAGAGACGCATATCACAGATCTAGGACAAGTAGTATCCATCGTATAAACGACAGTGGTGTCATGCGGAGGCTCTTGACGCAAGTACCTCCATGAAGTCCATCTGTGAAAGGAGCTCCAGTGGAACACTTGCAGCTGTACTAATCCAGCTTTGGCTGAGCGGCATTTTACAGTCATTGTTTTCCATCTGCCCCCGTTCACAGAGGTTGTCAAGTGTATTGGGTTTCATCATATGAATCGGGCAGATTACAGGGAACACCAATTCTGTGGCACACTTGAAAAGGATTACGGGTTGAGGAGCGTGTGGTAGGGGGCTCTAGCGGCTCCTTGGATTCGGTGGGACTTGCTAATCCCTTTAAATCAGTTCTGTTAATCCCTTTCACTCTCCTAGCCACTGCTTCCGCACCAACACACACACAGTCTTCCTTTGTACCCCCAGTGGTTGTCTAAGTGCAGCATTGGTTCCCTAATTATCTCATTTTAGCATTCTCCATTAGCACTACACTAGGGGAAGCTCCGCCAAACCTCAACGACAAGTTTTGACAGCACAGGCATAGCATCAGATTGCATTTTAGCTCATCAATATATGCACATGGTGGGACCCTCATGGACATTAAACAGGGGAAAACACATTATGAATCAGTTAGACTCACTTGCTAATTAGCTAACAGCTTTTTCCATATTGCAACCTCACCATATCTATTCTACAAGCTGTTATTTTCCTTCTTGTTTTAGGTTGTTCTAACTTTCTATTTGAGTATGTTCTGGGGAAAAAAACAGTCTTACATAAAAAGGGAAAATGTTGGCTCCATCTAAGATGTCATGGGCTGCAAGCAAAAACAAAACATACTATGTGATCAATGTAGTCTGATTTACAAACAAATGACTCTTATGAACCTGTGCTATAAATGAATAGGTAAAAAAGACAGGTTTCAGTTTAAATCAGTCTGAAACTGCTTTCTATAATTTACAGCATTAGAAGAGTTTCTGTGTATGCAAATTAAATGGACATTGTAAATAAAATACACCAACATCAAATCAAATTGAAATAGAAAATTAAACTAAATCAATAGCTTGTGAATTAGAATCAAGTCTGTAAATTTGCATCAGTAACCAACCTTATGCATGCATTCATCACATAACGAATTCTGACATTTTAACACACAACGTCTACTGTTTGTTCTTCACCAGCAACATATTTTTCATTTCCTAAAATGTAAACAATTACTGGGTACAGCAATCCCAATATATAGACTCGCAATCTGCATGGTTCTTGGTTTTGAAAGCCATTGACCCTAGATCCGCTTCCCACAGGCATGTATTTCCGTATTAACTCATATCCAGAAGCATCACCCGCTCCATGCGTCTGGACAACTTGAGTACGCAAGAAAACATCTGTTTGCCGAGCTGTGAACAAAGTTGTTGAAATGGCCACACCATTTTCATGCTAATGGAATCCCTTGGCCCAGCGGACCCACTCAGTGGAGCTCTTCCCACTCATTACACCGCTGGACTGAAGATAAACTGTGTACATGGCTGCAGATCATTAGGCCTCAGATGGCTTCTTGTGATAGCAAAGGAGATCCAGAATCTCCAACAGGCGAAAAATCAAGCACAAAATGAAGGTGAAGTGCAGTAATCATAGGTAAAGCAAGGCCTAGTCACTACGAATACACCGATGGTGTATTAAAATAAAAAAAAAAGTGGTCACCTCGCACTCAGCAGTAACATCGTTACCTATGTAGCAGAAGAGGAGGGTCTAAAACTGCTAAAGCTTACATCATGAACACATCATGAACGTTAAAAACATAATTTCCATTCTGAAATGTATACACTTTATTCAGTCGCCTGTCTGTGGATAAAGTATTTAACAGTCCATAATCATTATGTTAATGTATACATCCATCAATAAATAATCTAAACTAAGTCTCACTTGGCAAAATTCAGTCCGTGAGGCTGAAATAAACCACTACCTGTTTATCTATGGAGTCTAGTATAAATTACCTGAAATTGAAAACTTAAATTTTGAAATACACCAATTCAAGCAGTAAATACTATATACTAAACATTAAAATTGTTTAGTGTAAAATAATAAATGCCATTAATGCATAATGGCTTATTTAGGTACTGATTAATATCAGTTTTTAATTAAAATAACAGTAAATGTGTTGTGAAAGTGATTAATATATAGTTAAGGCCAGAATTATTTCAATTTATGGTACAACACAACATTACTACGTGCATATTGCACAATGAAAAAAAAGCGTACTGCATAACAAAAAAAAGAACAGCATAACGCGATTTCATGTGACTGTAGGTTATGTATGATTTTATGCATCAGTATCATGTAAAAGCAGCAGTGTTGAGTGTTGGGCACTCAACATAAATGTGCATAAATGCACTGTGTGAACAAAATTACCCACAGAGTTCAGTGCAGGTTACCAGCTGCATAGGCAGCACTTACTATTCGCCTTTTCATCTGCTCATGTCAGTTGTGATTAACCTCTGCTAAATAGGTCTAATTACCACAAATTTCCATGGCTACACAGAGACGCTTTTAATTTAAGACCGGGTCAGATGGGACATTGAAATGGCTCAAAGGATGACTCCTGCTCTCAACGCTAGCCGGAAAGTCTCACAGTATAAGTCTAAAGAATATGAATTCTAATCAATGACTTGTACAACCCCTTTGTTGCATTGACAAATTCTGCATTCTCTGATGACATATCTTTGTCTTTAGGAGCAAAATGACATGCGAAGGAGAGGATATTCAGAGATTAGGCCAATAAATAATTCACATTATATTATCAAACCATAGAAATCCCTCCAAATTGAAGAATAAATAACAGAGGGGCTAATCACATATTAGATTGCAATCTCACAGATCCCGTAAACAGTGGGAAGAGGAGCAGCGCGTCCTCCTCGGTGTCCCTCTTGCGCACAGTTATTCATTAAAAGCCTGTCACCTAATCATCTCTCATCAAGCTCTAAATCACTGCAAACACTGTGTATGGAAATCAGGGAGGCCACTTTATTACTAGGCCACTACAATACTAAGATATTAGAGCCACAGCTCATGCCCCCACAGAAACACATACATTAGCACTATTCGGACGGTAATTCTCAGGGTGACATCTGTAAAAGTAAATTTGCATGGCTCTGCTGCGATAAAACTTACGCGATTGGATGACAATTTAATTCACAGAGTACACGCGAGTTGTGCCATCCCAGGAACTGAACATTTGTTTCTGATGTAGTCAGTTACATGGCAATGTGGCAAGTATGATCATATAGTCCTTTAAGTAAAGTATAAATTATAATATTTGTGTATACATATGTGTAAAATGTGATATGTAAAACATGCACCGCATATGGGCTCAATTTCGAGCAAGGTGCCAAAATCATATTTGGGGAAGTGTCCAACTGTGATCCACTGCTTCACACCAGGACCTCCTAGTTTAACATAAATGCTACAGGATTTGCTAAAGATAATATTTTTTTAAACATTTATGTGATTCAAGCTTAAACTGTACCAGAAATTCACAAATTACTCTATAGTGGAACCATACAGAACTTGGTCAATATATTTCCGAAATGTTTTTAAATATGAATCACATTACCTCACGACTCTGGTGTTCGGCATAGGTAATTTGGCTGGGAATATTTTAGTGGGTGGTGGCAGAAAAACAGACATTTCCAATTTGGAGAGCAATAAAACCACTGAACAACTCATCTAAATGTTAAAATTACCCTAAGTCCCCATGTACAACAATTCCCAGGGCTAAAATAGAGCTCAAAATACTCCTACCTTTTTAAAACACACGTATGGTAAATAAAGCCTTAAATATAAATATGATCTGATGTGTTCATATATCTCTATGGATTTAGCACAATTTAAACAACATGGAACGAGATTGGGACTCCTAATAGAAAACGAAGGCCCAGATGTACCAAAGTCAGCAGGGGGCTTAATCTAAATGAATAAACTCTCTGCTGGGGGGAGAGTGTGAAAGAGGTGAACGCCGAGCAAGGAGCCACTAAATGATCAGAACGCATGGCAACCTTCTATGCAAGAACTACGATGATCTTTTCCTTTCTTCCCCCTCTCTCTCTCTTTTTCCAGGGGATCTGTTTATCCAGGCAGGGTGGCTTTGAACCCTGGAGCCTTTGTAGTTCTGAGGCTTGCGGTGGCATCTGCTAATGTCAATGCTAATGAAATGAGCGCCGTTCCCCTGCCTGTCGACACACTTAAAAAGAACAGTGCAAAAAAAAAAATTGGGGGGGCACGCGGGGAGCACGATTTTATTTTTGGGCAGGATCTCTGCATTTATTTATGAATGCATCCATGCACAAGAGAAAACAAGGACCAAACAAAAAAAAAAACCCCCGCAAAAGAACCACAATAGTTGCCAAGTCTGGGACTGGTGCAGAAACCACTTCAATTGACAGTGCCACGTTAGCACAGAAGCTAGGAGATGAGCATCCCATGGGAGCGTACTGGAAAGCCTTTTTTCCTGAACACGGCTGCAAGGAACAAAATTATGAAATAAAGAATTAAAGAAATAAGCCTGGCTTTCGCTTTCATCGAAGAGCTGCTTAGAAGAAGGCCCAACGTGACGCACATTTGCTGGGCCGCCGGGCTCCGAGGTGAAGTCCACTAAACGATTTTGTGGACCGATGAGAACAAAGGTACAAGAGAGTCAAGCAGTGTCAGCAAAGCTTGTCAGATGATCTCCTGGAGAATGGAGAGACAACAGTTCCCACTTGAGAATCATTATTTTTGTCATGCATCTGAAGCAGTTTTCTCTGGATTGGAAAGAAGCAAGCGCCAGCTAAGGGCAACACAACCTCCTTCTCTCACCCAGGAGAAAGAAGCCTTTTGATTAAGTCTCCTTCCTCCAAATCACACCTTAGTTTCAGTTCTTGAGCGCATCCCTCATGTTCGCCACTACACTGTATCTGCTCTGCGTGGCTCTAAATTAGCAGCTGGCGCTAACTGGCTCTCATTTAGCAATTAGCACCGGTTTGCACAATGAAACTAACGGCAGGTCTCCCTCCCTAAAAATATAAACACATCAAAAGCGATTCAATTAGCTTGCCCACAAAACACAAATGGGAGATCATAGCATTAGGCAAATTAGAACGCGATGAAGGAGCAAAACAACACGCTGGAACATGTTAATTAGAAACTTTCAGGCATTACAGATACGGAGGGAGATGGAATTGACCTGAAAGGAGAGGATAATACCAGGCGATTAGATGGTATCTCTGCAAACACCAATAAGTCTACAAATTCTAGTGACTTAGTGAAGTTTGGTTGATTGATTGTTTCATGTGAGGTGCATGTGCTAATCATTAAAAGACAAGAGAATTTGGTGTTGACGACTACAAATTAAAACCACAAGGCATCTGACATGGTCTGGTTTTCATACAATGTACAACTTGCTTAACCTTTTCACTAGGATTTACAGATTTTAAAATAACATGGCACGTTGATGGAACAACATTCCTGACAATTAATTAGATTTTATGGTTATGTTATACACCAGTCTATCATTTCACTGCACCTGGAGGGCCAATGTCATGCAGAATTTAGCTCCAGACTACACCAAAACACCAGCCTGGAAATTTCTAGTAATCTTAAAAACCTTGATCAGCTGTTCAGGTCTTTAACTGGGGTTTTCATGAATATGGCCCTCCAGGTCCAGCATTGGACACCCTTGGTTTAAGGGTTAGGTTATGCTGAGTTCACACAGCACAGTTTTCAAATTCGTTGGATCTCCGTTAATTTCACACTGCATGACTACACTCTTAAAAATAAAGGTGCTTCACGATGCCATAGAAGAACATTTTTGTCTGAATGGTTCCATAAAGAACCTTTAACATCTGAAGAACCTTTCTGTTTCACAAAAGTTTCTTTGTGGAGAAAGAAGGTTCTTCAGATTATAAAAAGGTAAGAAAGAGATGGTTCTTTAATGATCCTTTGACTGAATGGTTCTTTGTGGAACCAAAAATGGTTCTTCTATGGCATCGTGTGAAGAACCTTTTTAAGCACCTTTATTTTTAAGAGTGTATCTGGGGTAGCATCAGTGTTGCCAGATTGGGCAGGTCCCCGCCCAATTGGGCGGTTTTGAATTTGATTGTGCGGGTAAAAATTGGCTTGGGCAGGTGGACAAAATTTGGGCTGGTTTGGGGTCAGTTTGGCGGTTTTCAAGCATATAAATTTTATAAGCTATTTGGTTAATAAACAAGCCCCAAGTGTGCATATAACTACTGCATCCAATCAGTCATCACAACGTTACTAAACACACGCACACTGCAGAGGCGCTGGTGCTGATGTTAACGTCGACAGCCACAGGTTGACAGGTTTCGACAGGAAAGTCGACAGGTTTTTAGTGCAATAATAGATCTGATTTTGAATGTATAACTGTATAAGTGATCACAATGCCTAAATATAAGGCTTAGTTCACACTGCAGGCTAAAGTGCCCCAAATCCGACTTTTTTGCCCAAATGTGACCCATATCTGATTTTCTTATGACAGTCTGAACAGCACAAATCCGATTTTTTCAAATCAGGCCCAGGCCACTTTCATATATGGTCCTAAACCGGATACATATCCGATGTTTTGCAATGCGACTTCAGTCTGAACGGCCATGTCGCATTTCATGCGCTGGAGGAAATTGTGCTCTCCTTCTTAATATTCTTCTTCTTATCACTTCGTTATTTAGGCTCCGATTGCACATTAACTTAAAAATTGCTAAACACACGCTAACACGAGCAAACACAGTGCGCTGCGTCTGACATCACGTCTTCTTCTGCGCATGCGGGTCACTTCAGGGCCGTATACAGTTCACACATGAGACTGATGGCAGTCGCATTTAAATGACAATGTGAACAACAGCGCAAAAAAAAAAAAAAAAAAAAAAAAAAAAAAATCGGATTTCAGCAAAAAATCCGATCTGAGCATTAAGACCTGCAGTGTGAACTAAGTCTAAGCTACATGGTAAAGAGTGGGAAAGTGTTTTAACTTTCAAAACGTGAATTTAGGCTACACCTGTTGAGGAGAGATTACGCGAAGGCTCTAATATCACTGCAACTCTGAAATCAGAACACAGTTAAATTATTTACTTAAAATCTATTTATATCTATACGATCCTGTCTTTTATCTTTTAAATGGTCCAGATTGGTATATCCTTGAAAGCTGCTGGACTTAGTTTTGACTGTGCAAAGTTCTGTAATGTTCTACAATATGAACTTCACGAGAGATTTCCTCTAGTTCTGTGTGAAATTATAGAGGGGCGAAGGTAAGCGCATTATTGTTGTTGTTCATTTTTTTTTATTATTTTATTGTCGGATTATCATACAGTGCGCATTAATGAATGAGAGTTTTGACATGGTGTGTGCATAAACGAGTGTGAAATACCTAATTACACTGCTTTTTCCGATCACTTAGGGCCTATATTGGGCACTTTTTTGCATTTAAATTCTGACTGTTGACACTGAAAATGCAAGTGTTTTTATCTAGGGTAACGGTTCATTTCTTGATTGCCGTTTTGACAGTGCCTGCGTACATATTTTAATTATATTTGGTAATTCTAATTTTAATTCTAATTCTATTCTAATATATTTGCCCCGATTTGATCCATGGGAAATTTATCTAACGTTATAGGCTATTATATTATTTTGTCATCATTATTTTTGTTTTAAGGAGTTAAAAAATGGCTCTTGTCAACCTTAATTGACATATTCTATCACATTATTTTGACATTTAAAGTTTTGGGTGGTTTTTTGTTGGAGTGGGCGGGTTTTTGTGAGCTTTTGGGCTGGAAATCATCCATTCTATCTGGCAATACTGTGTAGCATTAAGTTGCTGCTGTGTTCACATTGCATGATGGATCGGTGACAGGAGGTAACACACTGCATGACTTTACAATAGGAAGAATCGCTGACAACTCTGTCTGGTCCACAAACTACGTTTCATATAACTCCTCCCCGAACTTCCCACTGCCCTGTAACTTGCTCTCTCATTGGCTGTAGGTCATCGTCGATGTATTTTTCAGTCAGAACTCATTTCACACAGCAGGATTTTGAATCGCCGACAGGTCCAGATATTTAACATGCCAAATATTTCACAGGCGTCTGAGATTATCTCAGATTGCATCTTTGATCATTCACAATGCGTGATTGTCACTCGTGTGAATGAGCACCGATTTGCCTACAATTTCGGGCATTTGTCTGCTAAAACCATGCAGTGTGAACTCAGTATTAGGGTTTGTGTTATAGGTAAAGGGATTGGGTTAAAACATACATACATATACATATACATATATACATACATATATATATATATATATATATATATATATATATATACACATACACACACACTTTTTTTTTTATATACAGGATTTTATTCCAGGATCAACAAAACATGTTGACCTTAGAACATGCCTTGCTCTGCAAAATCAGGGTGTGCTGAAGTGTTTATTTGCATGGTTTGCATCAGCCTGTCTTGCAGCAATGTAATGAGTCAGCCTAACTTAATATTGTTTGAGAAAAACAGCTCAACATCATTACTGACACCTAAGAAATATCCATTTTCACCTTAAACCATAATGCAAGAGCTTTGTTCCTGAGAAACAGCAGTAATGCACGAGAACTGTTGTGCATGGAAGGAAACAAGCTCAGATGAGCTCGGATGAGCAAAAGCGGCTCTTTATCTGCCTCATTTGTGCAGCTCCAGAGACACTCGGCTGGACTGCAGTGGTTATCGATGTGAACAGCAACATTTGGTCGATACCTGAAGCAACGCTTCGGCTGAGATCTCTACCGACTCGTGTAACACCTATGTTCTGGGTGGGTTACAGGTCATGGTAGTGATTAAACAACAAGAGATTTAAATCCAGTCTTGACTGTTTGCTTGAACTGACCTTTATGATTTAACCAATTGTAACTTGAACTTAAAGGATTGAGAAAAGATCTGAATTCTTAACCATTATGTGAAAATAGCATTCTTTGATCTTCACTCATTCTTTCTCCATTTCTTTGGTCCACCTGAGTATCTCAGTGTTCTAGGGTAAAAAAAAAAAAAAAAAAACAAGGGTGCAATGACAAATTAAAGTTGAATCAAATCCAAACTGACAGTGGTTTTGTCTCTGATCAGTGGGTGAGATTGAGTGTGATGGTGAAGAGTTACCTGTGGGCTGACAGTCAAGATGATATTGATGGACTGCTCCTTTGATCAAGGCCGCTCCTGGGCCAGGGCTCCAGCAGCTTTTAAAGATGCACCACCAGTTATTGAGATCGATACCTGGCAGCTAACATGCTGTGTGTTGTTGCCATGGCTCCCTTATTGAAAGACCAATCCCTGCACTATTGACCCCAGTAACCTCAGTACAGTCCCAAAGTTGCCCAAACTTGAATGGGAAAACACTATCTCCTGTTTTGAAGAACCAGAAAGAAAAATAACAAATGAGATCTTTTCAATATCTTAATTGTTTCTTCAAATAAGAAATAATGAGGAGAGAAAATAAGACTTGCATCAAGAAAAAGACAGCAGTAATCTCGCATGCCTCCATTAGAATTTAACAGAAAATCTAAAATTTTCCACATTGTGGTCAGATTTGCCAAGACACCAAAGTCTATAAGCAAATGTCAGACTTAACCATTACCTCAAACACCTCTTATCAATTCTTTCAAGAACAAATTATCTGAGCCATCCACATTTTATACTTCTGTACAAGCCGTATTCAATCAAAATTCCGACAGTATCTAAATTGGCTTTATAACAAAGGTCCAAACAGTCATAATCAGACAGGAGCCAATACTTAGTGTGGTTATGAAATTAAAGAAGCAAAATGCAATCCAGGAAAAATAATTGCATAAGTGATTACAGGGCATTGAAATTTCTCTTCTTTTTTTTTTCCCCCCTTTTTTTTTTCTTGGAAATGGCGATTTCTTGTAAATTGGAAGTTCACAGCTTTTTTGCCAGCCACAGTAATCTTAAATATTAAAACAATTCTTCAAGACTGCTACTATGTCTATGTGCAACTATGAGCAGAACACCGATATTTTATGTAATTCTATGTAAACAAAATGCTGCATTAAACCTTAATGTTTGCCATTGTCATGACAATCATCACTTTTCTTGTTTTCTTTGACCTTGATAGACCATTTTCCCTTGATTCTGAATTTTGTACAAAGTGACCCCAGAAAGTACTTAGACACAACTACATTTTTTCTGAGTCAGTTTTACAAAGACAGTCAGTTCTTTTCAAGTTCACAAAGGCGTCCTAGCAGAATAACCACTATGAACATGTTCCATTAATGTTCAACAAGTAAAAATTTGATTTCATCATTTAAAACCCAATAAGCTTAGTTTTCCACCTAAAAGTTTGTTTGAAAAAAAAGAGCCATATAAATACCAGTTTATGTGTCACTGTATGTGCATATGCTGCCTTTGCATCTTTCTGGATTTGCATTTTGCAGGGAACCAATCCAGATTTAATATACTCTGCCTACAACTTTATGGGAGTTACAATTTTATGGCAATTTTGGGAGAAACATCTGAGGCTGTGTTAAAACTTAAAATAAACGTAACTGAGCTCTCGGTTAAGAAAAAGCAACTACAGAGTAATACATTCTTCCTCTGGGGAAAATGTCAGCATACATAGAATTATGTGAGATTCATTCTTTATATCCTTTAAAGTCAAATCGGCTTGGTCATGCAATTGACAAAATGTTTTTCAGAGCCCATCTTTCATCTCTTACCTCACTCATGATTGCACAGGTGTTTGTTTTCTTTCTTCATGATCACTCTTACAAGACAGGTCACATTAGCTTCAAATTAAAATTCAAATGACAAGCTAAAGTTAGAGGAGAGATGGTCAAACTCTTGCCTTTATGTGTCATTCCCTTCCATCCATTCCTGTTAATGCACTGTAAATGCGTGCCTTTCTTGGCCCCCTGTGTGTACTCTATTGCCGTTTTTTCCACATTCTTTCCTCTCTTTTCTGCTGTTTATTCTTTTTCTTGGCACAAGAAACACCAACACAGCACTAATACTGACCCCGCTGAGAACGCACTTTCTGACTGTCTCTCTCTCACACTTTCTCTCCCCCCCTCTTTCTTTCTCTCGCCATTTCTCTCTTCTCCTCTCAACTTCACCCTAAACCAGGCGGCGTTTTGCGATCTCGTCTAGGCTGTAGCCTGTGACCTTCGCTCTTACCCCTGGGGAGCAGTGAAAATGACTGGCCCCCAAATCCCTCCAGCTGAGAATCAGTGAGTGTATCTATAATGCTCTGATGAACTCCTCCTATGAATGATTTGTAGCCCTCTCTCCATCAGTAAATATAGGTCTTATCGACCCACGCACACCCCGTCTGCACTGCTATTTGCTCAAAGACTCCCCCCGCTCCATTCACATTAGAAATACATTTGAGTTTCAGGTTTCTGATGAAGAACAAGAGTGATCAGACTGGCCACTCCCACGCAGCCTGATTAGTATTCATAGATAATGTTTACACATTCATTTTTGTGCATTTAGATATACGCTGAAATGTACAATATGGACATACTGACAACATCTAAATCATAAATATATTTAAGCATGTCTTAAGAAAACTTGTGACGAACATTTAAAATTCTGTTGATTAAATACAATAAAATCAACCAATTAACTCTACATTCTATGAACCTACAAGGATTCTTTATTGAAGCATGTTTGTCCCTAAAGTTGTTCATAAGATGCTTGCATGATAGAAGTTGTAAGTAAACAACGTATTTGTGTTAGAACCACAATTCATGTGCAAATAACCAAGATTTGTTTACACATGTATTTGCTTCTCACACACACAAACACTTAACATACAAATATGCTAAAATATAATGCCACATTAAAGAAAGGTACCCTGCACATAGCCTGACATGCCTTAAGGTAAAAGCAGGCAATGTATTAAATTCCATTCCAAGTTAGATGTGGGATATTCCTAAGATGTGGCTTCCAACCATACTGTGTTTTGTTGTCCAGTGCTTATAAAATGACATATGAGGAAAGAAAATGGCAATGCAGCTATTTGTCTTGCAGGTGTACGACTGTCAACATAGAGAGTGGAGATGAATGGAATAAGGGCATGATAGTTTAGGTTTAGGGGTTTGTCAGCTTTTTCAGGCAATGTAAATCTTTCTCCAGTGGACAACAGTGAAAAAAAAAATCACAAGTTGATGTGTTGATGGTTTCACTGGGCATCAGTAAACAGTATTTAGGGGTTGAGCACATCACTGTATCCTCTCTCTAGCAGTGAAGCTTAAAAAAAGTCACTGCAGAAACCCTGTGAGCAAGCCCTCCCGCAGCCCCGGACATACCAGACATCACCCCTGCTGTTTTAGACCAAAAACACACAGGAAAAAACACTACAGCCTAGCAGCTAGAGCAAACCACACGGGCTCAGTTGCTCAGTTGAGAGACGAGTATGCTAGAGCTACATGGTAAGTTTTCCCAAGGCAATTGGGACTTCCTACTGCAACACTTCAGCATCCCCCTCCATCAAAAAAATAAAACGCAGCCACAGTACAGCATCGCCACCACCAAGCGACAAACCCACAAAACTAAATTTAATCATCGGCACAGCGCTTGTTTCCCAGCGTGAGCCCCGCATCCAATTATGAATTCATTTATCTGCGATTTATTTTATGACAAACACGCGCAGTGCTCCGAACATAATGGTGCAGGAGTCTGTCGTGTGGCGAACGCCTTGCTGAGTGACTGAAAAGAAGCAAAGCGTGATGGGATTGCTCCAACCTCTAATGGGAGTTTGGGGATGCTGGGTGAGTTAATGCTGTGGGCTAATCCTGGAAAAATCGCTAAAAAAAAAGTCAAAAGAAACAAAAAATGGCTTTACTGCAATGAGATTTCAAGGCTGAAAATAGACTGAATAACCATGACTAATAAGGGCCTGGTTAATGCTTCGTATAATCTCGCCAAATTAATACGTTAGACACAATTGGCACGTAATTAATTCCTGTGAGTACACCCAACAAGAAGATTTATTTTCAAATGTCAATCATGCTGTAAAACCCACCCCACCAGAGGGATTACGCTACACGGCTGCATAATTCTAATTATATGGTTATGTGGAATTACATGGTTATACTGACCATATATACCGTGTATGTATAAACAGCCATTACCTGGGCAGTAAAAATCACTGCTGACAAGGGTCGATCATCAAAAGGAAGGTCATTCTAATAGATGAACTGTCTGCCTGTAGCGTTCGTTTTTATGACTTCATAAAGAACGTGTCTCAACGGGACCATCAGCATCCCGCCTATCTCGCAGTATGATCTTTCGCCCTCTTTCTCCGAAGTGCCAGGCCGCGTGTCCGTCGTGGCGCGATGGCCCAGCGTCTGGCTTGGAGGCTTGGAGTCAAGAATCAAGGTTGGGGAGAAGAGAGAGTAGAGTAGGGGGGGACGACTGACCAGCTCTGAGGGGGGAGGGCTTTGATCAGGGAGCAGATTTAAGCTGGAGTGACAGTCGACCAGTGCACAGCTTTGTCCTGGCCCCAGCTCAAACGCCATCCGACTGCAAGCACAGGGTGCCAACGCGGGGCATGTGTGTGCGTGTGTCTGTGTATCAGTGTACCCAGATGACATGCTCCCACATGCTAACACTGAGACACACACACACACACACACACACACACACACACACAAACATCTGTTGGTAAACAAGCACAAACACATACACAGGCAAACAGTCAACGCAAACAGAAACAGACTGAAAAATCTATGCATACAAATATGATCATTCAATATTTCTGCATACACCAGTGTCTGAGCTCCTACTTAGAAACTAAACCATATGTCGCTTGTAGCTAGGCAAGATTCAAAGTAGTTAAAGGGATAGTTCACCCAAAAATTAAAATTTGATGTTTATCTGCTTACCCCTAGGGCATCCAAGATGACTTTGTTTCTTCAGTAGAACACAAACGAAGATTTTTAACTCAAACCGTTGCAGTCTGTCAATCATATAATGGCAGTCAATGGGCTCCACAGCTTTGAGAGTCAAAAAAAACATACAGACAAAACCAAATTAAACCCTGCGGCTCGTGACGATACATTGAGGTCTAAAGACACAAAACAATCGGTCTGAGCAAGAAACTGAACAGTATTTATATTGTTTTTACCTCTGATACACCGCAATGTCCAACTGTCCTGAGCGTGTTCACAACAGCCGGCGCATGAAGCGTCTTCTTCTTCTTCTTCTTCTTCTTCTTCTTGCTTTACGGCGGATCACAGACTTATAAGTGCATTACTGCCACCTATCTCTCAAATGGACCATTAACACTTATTGGACTATTAACACAGATTGTAGATAGAGTGTTAATGGTCCTTTTGAGAGATAGGTGGCGGTAATGCACTTATAAGTCTGCGATCTGCCGTAAAGCAAGAAGAGGTAGACGCGTCACAAGCTGGCTGCTGTGAACGCGCTCAGGACAGTTGGACATTACGGTGTATCAGAGGTAAAAAAAAAAAACGATTTAAATACTGTCTTTTGAAAAAGTAGTTAAATGTTACTAAAAAAGGAGCTACATGGAACTATTCAAAGTGATAGTTCAACCGAGAATGAAAATTCTGTTGTCACCTCTATGGACTTTCTTCTATTGCAGAACCCAAAAGAAGATTTAGAAGATTTAAGTTAGAAGAATAACAGCATGAGGGTGAGAATTATTATTTTTACAGAAATTTTGGGGGTGAATTTCCTCTTTATGAGGAAAATATCTTTAATGATAAAATATCAGATAATATCTATTTATTTTTTTTTACAGTCATAGCAATATATCTGGCACAAAAACAGTCAGTTGAGACCTAAACCTATATAAAAACAACTAACAAAACTAGTAGAAGTGAATTTAGGTCCTAAATATGCCTTTATATAATAAACTCAATCTATAAAGTAATTAACAGAAGAATACTTACATATTAAAAAAAAATGGAAGGACTTTTTAGAAATGTGCACATTTTTGCATGTGTGCAATATAATGTCACATAAAAAACAGTAAACCTACCATTTAAGGTTTCACTACAACAGTAATTGACAACAAAGATAATGTAGCTGCTCCATTAACAAGCTATTTTGAAAGCTGCTGAGCTACTGTCATCACATATCTACCTTCCACATCAACACCACCTTACATAAGAAAATTGGAAATGTTCAAGCACAAATGCATCTCTGAGGAGTGTTATAAGAGGTTCACTAACACAAAGTGGTGAGCATACATTTAATGCTTGCACATTCCCAGGACATTAGCCATTCATTTTAATTGTATGTAAATACCAGTCGTAACAGCCACCATTATTATCACTATTCAGCCAAATGTACCTCCCTGTGTGCTACTTGCACTGCAGTGCCTCTATGACACCGGCTTATGCATCTTTTCTTTATTAAAATCTCAACGTAGAATTAGCAAGAGAATATGCTTAACCTCATATACCTTCCACAGCAGAAGGATATATTGCCTCTTCTCTATTATTAATAAAATCACAAGCACAGGGGGGGCTGGGGTGTAATATCGGTGGCTGTAGGCTGGATGAGCACTATATTGCTTTAAAGAATGTTTATGTGTGTATTTGAGGCAAGTGTCAGATTTCATATCTTGAGGCTCAGCGCGGTCCTCATTGGTAACAGCACAGAAGTATAGAGGGGACGTGGTTATGACTGCTGTGAACAGCCTAAATCCCACCTCATTTGCCCTACCCATAACACATGATGATGGCAAGACTAGGGTTCTCCATGGGCACAAATTATGAGGTCTGACCCTGCTAATTAAAGCATGGACCCCCAAAGGCAGTAAAAACAAAAAGGTTGGAGGAGGGTCTTTATATAAATGCATGCTTAAACATGGTTTTCAAACTTTTCAACAAACAGTTGAAGTTGAAGATTTCGTGTTCGCCTGAGGTAACCATAGCAACAGCAGGCTGCTTGAGCACCTTCTAGTTAGGATTATTATCAGACTAAACTGTGATAAAACTATAAATACTGTCATTAGAGGGGAAAAACACTTTTAAAGAGATATTTCACCCTCCTGATGAATATCTCTGTTTTTTGTCTATACAGTGAAAGTCGATGGGGTTCAATTTTGTCTTTGACCCCACTGACTGAACAGTCTTGCAGGTTTGTGTCACGAGCTTGAGTAAATGATAACAGAATTTTTATTTTGAGGTGAACTATCCCTTTAAGATCATTAGCGAATGTGCTAGGAATGCCAAAGACAATTTAAACAAACCTAAACTGAAAATATCCTATAACATTTCCTTTAAAAAGTAGACCACCCTCAAAGTGATTCTATAATTTGCACACTGGGCTCTCCATCATATCGCCTATGGATAGTGTGGGCAGTTGGGATGTGTGGTCTGCAGTCTGCAGAGATGCTACCAGCGCTGCTCCTGGAGCCTTCTTTAAATATTTACACTCGGCAGAGCAAAGATAAGGCACAGAGATGATGCGATGGAGAAGGCGGCCACCTCCACATGGTAAAGCGAACATGTATAGGGAGGCAATTTGCCATCAGTGTGCTACTGTGTTTTTATCTTGATTCTCACACACTAACACTGAGTCAGAGAGACTGATCAGGATAAAAGGTGTGAGATAGAAAGCGCGAGAAGGAAGAGAGGTGATAGACGGAGAGAAAGACAACAAGCTTTCATACACATACTTTCAGTGACAAAGATGGAGGAAGCATAGTGATACAGAGGGATAAAAGAGGGAGAGATAAAAGTGAGATTAGATGCAAAAAAGAACAAACACCCCAAAAAAAAAAGCTACTAGATGAGCAGTCTAACCGTCTGAACATGTGATTAAGGGCCTGATATAAAAGGAAAAAGGAGGAGAGTGTTTGAGGGGACAGTGTGAAGGAGTTCTAAATGTGTCAAATGGATGGATGTGATGCCGGGCTGTATGGCCCACTCTCCTCTCCCCCATAATGCCGTGAGCATGGCGAGCACTGCCGGGTCAGCCTTATAGCATACTAATGAGATTAAAGCCCAGTGTGCCACATCAATAGAGCTGCACTGAATCCCCCTCACTCCATACATGCTAAACCAGAGATGCTCCAGCGCACTCTCACGGTTTCGGATCCATTTGGAGGAATTCCAGACTGAATTTGTACGGTTCCATTTCCCTAGTAAAAGAAAAGAAGATGGTGATGTTTAGCAGGAATATTTGGCTAACAGTTCAGGTAATGAAAAACACAAGTTTCTGGAAGACATGCACTCCGGTTTTTTAATTGCAACCGAATTTACACAATACCTCAAGGTTTCCTGGGCTCTCCCGCACACAGTCAGAGACGACCGGATGAAAGCGAAAAGATAAATGTATTCCCTTTATCATCCAAAGTATTATTCCTGGTGCTAAATTAATCATTCTGTTCTCAAGGGGTCCGAATCTGAAAACCTTCTTTTCAAAGAAGACCTTTTTTGTGCCGTAGCAGAGCCCCCTCCAAAGACCCGATAATAATGGTGAAGGATGGCGCCGTGCTCTTCATTTCTCATCTCCTCCTCTTGCTTCTTCTGTCCAAAGCCACATAAAAGGTGTTCTCTCATGCAAGCGCAAAGGTGTTATAGGTCAGGGTCATTTTAGTGCACGCGCCTAGACAGAAAGCAAAGTGAGGCTGAATGAGGCAGAACAACACAGGCCAAGAGAAAGGGAATCTCGGCACGTCTACAAGAGGGCCAGTCTAATGCAAGTGGACGTTTTCATCTCAGTGGCAGAGCTCCAGTCCAACCTAATTGGGACAATTCCCACTAGTGATATAATTTCATTCCTACCTCAGTGTGACTCCTATGATCTCATGCTGCAACCTCTTACTTCTCCTCTGATTCCCCTTCCTGTATTCTGCCACGTCGGCGACCGCTGCACTGCCAACTGGGGTTTGATCTATAACCAAAAGAAAGTCCGGCGTCTCGTCTGAAATGGGTGATGACAAATTAATACACTCGTAAAACATTGCGCTGTGCATGAAATACAACTTTTGCTATCGTCTTATCGTGGTAAGCTTGTGTTGTCACAACTGAGCAAGCAGGATTCATCATAACTAAAAATGAGTCTGTGTTTGCCTTCCTGTTTCATCTCACTAACATTTATGTTATGCTGCAAGTGACTCCACTGCGTTGTGAGCTTGCAGCCGTAAGCGCCCGCTGTGCAAGAACACTTAAAAGGATGTCAGAAAGTCGAGTGTGATCACAGGTCACAGATGAGAGGGTGGAGGGCTGTGATGTAAGTGCTGGAGGCTGGGGGGGATGTTGCTGATGAGGGGTGTTGGGTGAAGAGCGCCCTGGGGTCGGCTGGTAGGGGTCGCTCTGGGAGTTGAACCAGCTGAACAGACAGGAGTGGCGCCAGGATCTCCCCTGTGAGTGAGTGAAGCAGCAGGGTGCAGTAATGGTACAACCCTGTAGCTGCTAGGATCTGTGAGAATCCCAGTGATAGAGGGACCTCAGGGGAGGAGAGTCAGCCCCGTGTGTTTATGCAAACAGATCAGTTGCCATGACTATCCAAGCAGCAGCAGATTCACATGATGTCACCTTGGCAGTGAGGGAAAAACAATAACAGTGAAACACGGCTAATTTAGGACCATGCAAAACAGGATTATCAACGTAACACCCACAAATCAGACACGCTGGTGATGTTTTCATTAAATACACTGTTTAAAAGAGCAGTTTACCTTAAAAATATAATTCAAGCATTGTTTCCATTTGTGTTCCAAGAAAGTTGCTCTTTTTCATGCTGCTCTTTTCCATACAACAAAAGAATACAGTGAAAAGAAGCTGTCTAGCTACAAAAAAAAAGCACACCAAAAAAAAATCCATATGACTAGTGGGTTAACTTCTGAAACCATAAGATAGCTCTTAAATTATTTAAGGCTCAACAATAACATTGTTTATTGATCTTGTACATCCATTTTTATGTCTTGCAACCTTAAACGTTTGGTTTTCTGTAATGTTTTCTACATTGTTGTCGCAGATCCTGCCAGCCGATTTGTCACAAAGACAATGCAATCTAGCTGGCCAGCATAAATGAGGTTTTGTCAAAATTGCAAAAATTACTTGTAATATCCTTGAAACCATCAGTACGAATGTGATGAAAAATACAAACCAATCCGTGATGCTTTCCATCGTATAACATTTTCCAGCAACAGTGTGTTTGTGAAATGATGCAGTTAAGCTAATTATAGCTGTATAATTTCAGCTTGTTGCCAATTTTCTTTTTGCAAAGAAAATATTTGTGAAAAAAATGAAAAGAAAACAAAAGAAATCTAATACAGCAAATATAATGCACTGCTAGAGTGAAAATGATTTTATTTATTAATTTATTATTATATATTCATCCACTCATTCTTATTTTATAATGGTATGGCAAGTCAAAATTGGAAAAACGTAATACTCTCATGCAAGAACGTATTTTCAGTGAAGCGTTAAAAAGAGCGTGAACATTCTTCATTTGTGTTCCATATAAGAAAAAAAGTCAATACAAGTGTGGAACAATATGAGAATTAATAAAAAAAATAATATAAAATAAAAAAGGGTCAAAATTCTCATTTTGTGGTGAACTATCCCTTTTAATATCCGTGTATGAAGTCAAGAAGAATCATTTCTTATGCTTAGACACAACTGCATGTAATATCATGCATCTTACATGTAGTTGTGTCTAGGCATAACAAATTATTCCCCTGTTGACGTCATACAGCTTTTAAAATTTAACGCTTCAGCCTCCAAGGTAAATGTGTGAGGTAGGAACTGCAGGGCACCCGGAGTGTGTTTTATTCCAAGTCCATGGCCCAGTTTGGAAGGTGCAGGGTTTGCCCCGGTCAGGGCTAGGCTCAGTGGGAACCAGCTGTTTCAGACTTGGTCAGACAGAGGGTTAGCCATGGGAGGGAGCGATGAACCAGTCATCAGGGCTTACACTGCCCAGCTGTGCCACCGAGCCTGGCAGACTCGCACCTGCCCTTAACCCGCTGCGCAATAACACCAAAGCACACACCTGCTTCTTCTTTCCAGCATCCTCTGTCCCTCGGTAGAGCTCTCTGGCCAATGAGGAAGAGGCAGGACTTGATCTTGTCCCCCAGCATCTGACCCGCTGCAAGGGTCTGTAGTGGAGGAAATCACATGCACTTCGACATTCAGCTGCAAATCTTTCAGTGTGTATTTTTGATACAGACAGGCTAGCGTGTCTTACGGAGCAGCCTCCAACCCTCCATTCAAACCCCACTCTAGCTAATTCTCTCTGGCAGGGAGACCTGTAAAAATCAATAGGGAAAATGTCCTGAAACAGCCAATCTAGCAACCATCTGCCCTGGTACTCCACTGAGACAAAGACCAATGTCCCCTGGGAAAGTGACGGAAGAGACAGACAGCACAACGCACATACAAACTCAATTACTCACTACAACTAAAACACTCTTTCACATTGCAAAGTCAGGCTTACACTTTTCTACTGCCTGTCACTAATTTGAACTGAAGTAGTGTTTATATTTATATAAACATGTTATTTGGTGTGTGTGACAACAAGGTCAGGTGGTGTATTTCCAGTGTTAAATTTCAAGCAACCTTTCTTACGAACTATAGCTAACAAGAGCAGATCAAATCTACATATTCATTTTAAGAGTGAACAATAAACCTGTGTTGGCTGCTGTTGTGCTATCACAACTTAAATTATTGAATGTAGCATTTGCTTTGTTAATCAAACATGTAATTAAATGATTCTTTATCATGGCATTTTCTCACACTCAGTCCACCAATTATAGTAATTTAATTGCCATATGTCACTAATTAACTGAAAAGGAAACTATTCAATTTCCAAAGTAATGATGGCAGCTTATAGTAAAACTGAGCAAAGTCAGTAGAATTGTTACCTTCAAAACAGACCAAAAATACCATAACCATAACATACTAAAATATCTGGTTTATAGATGACTAATGAAAGAATATTAGGAGAGTTCTCAGTGAGACACATATATATTTATATATAGACCCTACAGTTGTGCATACTGTTTACAAAACTAAAAAAAAAAAAAGATCTCACTTGTGAAGTGCCAACTCACATACTTCTATTCTGACAGAATTCAAAGTGACAAGTTTGTTCATGTCAGTTATTATATATTTTAAGAAAATAATAATTTGGCTTGCTCCAGTCGGTTTGGCGGGTTGCTGGTTTTCATAATAATTGTTGATCTAGGATTTGTCTTTTAACAACAGGTGTAAATGAGACTTCAGTGGGGACAATAGGTTTTACAAAACAAAAAAGGAGAAATAATATCCATGCTGTCAACTTAAGATGGATAGAAGTATATCCATATTTCACAATGAAGAAAAGATAATGTACAGTCATTACAGTCATTATTTTAAGACAAAGACTGGTTGACTTGGACATTATCCGACTCATTACATGATTACTTATCAAATAATTTAACATTATTAAACACTGAAATTTCTTTATTAGCTTACTTGTAGCATGTAGACAGAATATAAGCACAGCTATGAAGGAAACATTGGTTTGCAAGATGAGTGGTCAGTTATACAGCACTGCCATGGGCAAAAGTCATTATTTAGAAATATTATGCTGTTTTTTTTTTTTTTTTTTTTTTTTTTTTTTTTTTAGGTTTCGGTTATATGGATTTCAGGAATTAACTGCTTTTAAAAGTGTTTCTGGCTTGCCCACAGGGATGAAAAACATCCTGATGACTCAATTACCCTTTACACAACAATAACCAGATCAGTACTGCAAATCAATGCCATCAGTTGCAGAAATAGTTGCAATTACAGATGTTCTTTGACGTAATTTGCGCCATCACAGGAGCTAAAACTCTCATTTCTGTGTGCTAAGCCTCTTATTTCAGAATTAAGATATTTCAAGTAGTCCTGATCTTGTCTGTGAACCACCTAATCCTAGAGACTATGGAATATCTGAGAGGATCTCCACACTTTTTTCGGTATTTGCCAGTGCCAAACTATTACATCAGAACGTCATTCTAATTTTCTGAACTACTGTTTCAAGCTTTATCGGCAGCTCTGTGGTGTAAGTTACCCGTAATGTGTGATTTCCAACTGATATGACTTCATATAAGCCCTAGAATTGCTTCACGTTACAAACTGCAACTTCTACTTCTGTTTGTTGCGTTCTCTCCGGCCGTATGAGAGACGCCAGCTCGCTGCCGCTGCTATATAGCTCTCTAAAAATAGCTCACCTTTCACTGCCTTCTACGGCCCGATTGACAAGAGTCATCAGCCAATCGCGCTAGAATATTCAGATTATACCCCGCCTCTTTGGCCATTTAAGCACCGCCTTACTGGACGCCAGTGAGATCATCAACCCTATTTACCGTATATGGTCACGCACGGAATTGATTGACAACAAACCACGCCCCCTCAGTTCCCTTGGCTTCCTCTCGCTCTCGAGACAGCGAGCCCAGCAACTTGCCTTGGTGATCCACGGCATTCAAGAGAAAGGCTACCTGGAATTTATAGCGCAAAAGAGACAGAGGCAATGCGGAAATAGGTGGACAGTTCATGTCACCGAGTTTGCATCCCACTCCCAGGCTGAGGATCTGAGAGTTCGCGGGGATTGCAATTAAGTGACAAGAATTATTTTTATTTTCCTTAGCGCGTAAAATTACCAGCTTTAAACTACACTTCGCGGAGGATTTGAAGCGTTCTTTTGCATTTGACACTGGGCTGAGAACAAAAATTATACCTGAGGATCAAAGCAACACTTTTTTTCTTCTTGTGAGAATCAACATGGACGTGTTGGCGAATTACAGTATTTTTCAGGAACTTCAGCTGGTGCACGACACGGGCTACTTCTCGGCGATGCCGTCGCTGGAGGAGAACTGGCAGCAGGTGAGAGAGTTTGCGCGTAACTACTTGCACTGTTAGTTCGCATAAATAAGCCGTGCGTAAATGCGCACATGTATCTAATGGAAACATTCACAACTTCACAGTGCGCGCTTATGCCCGAACACGCTGTTTTCCTTGTCCAAATTATTCCGCGTAGTGGTTTTTAGTGATCCAAGCGCTGTTTTGCTTTCTCTCACGCTAAAGCATGGCTAGAACTCCTGTATTTTTATTTAACTGAGCGAAAGTGATTATTAGTTAGAAGAATAATCTATAGTATGCTTTAAGGAATGAAATGCATATTTAGTACACTTCTCTTCTGTACAGTCAAGGCAAAATAGATGTCAATGACAGAATGAGACACGAGATGATTCATGTGCATTATGGGCTACTACTTCTAACTGGAACTGACTGAATGGCGTTTTGTTAAGGCGAACGTAATGTGGCCAGAAAAAAATAAAAATAAAGACTTGGCTAACAATAAGCGACTTGTTATTAAATAATGCATTCGCATCTGTCAGATTACCTCGTGTTTTTCTGCCCGACGATATCAAGAGCAGTTCCCGATCGCCATGTATTATGTATTACCTCCGCCGCGAGGGTGCGCGCGTGAGTGAATGTGAGAAGAATGCATCCCTCTGCCTCTGAGAGCTGGTGTATGGAAGCATATATAGCAAAATTCAATTTGCAATGTAATATGCAAAATGGCAATGCAATATGTAAAATGGCAATTTATTTCTGTATTTAAATTCACATTTTCCCATACAAATGTGCAACATTTAGTGCAAAATGAAAATGAAAATTCAATTATATAATTTAAATTTGCCATTTTCTACACTAGTTTTAATATGCATATTAAAAACATTTTAAAGCTTTATAAGTTGCAAAATTAAAATGAAAATGTATTACCCAAATTGATTAGATATGTTTAACATGTCCAAGCAAAAACTGTAGCAAAATTATCATTTAAATGCTGTTTTTCCTAAATGCATTTAGACTTAGTGGTAGGACACTTGGGATTGCATTTTCATCGTAATACCACGTGATAATTGAAGCAAAATGCAATGAGAGTTTCAAAATGCATTCTGAACCAAAGGTGCAGCAAAAACGGTAGCAAAATGGTGATTTAAATGGTATTTATTTTTCTTAAATGCATTGACACTTACATATATGATTTTCAATTGTATTTTCATTAAATACCCCGTGATGAATATAGTTTGAGTCATTGTGGATTTGAAAATGCATTCCGAGCCAAGCACGCCCCCTAGCTGTCAATCATCACGTCAAGGCGGGGCTCGGCAACAGGACGCACGATAGGTCAATATTCACCATTAACCAAACGCTTTTCACCTGCCTCAACATCTCTCACCGTTTACAGTCGGATTGATGCACATAAGCAAACAGACAGTGCTATTCTACACTTATTTACTACCTTACCTTATATTTTATTACTTTTATTTTTAATCCATAAAATAGCACGTGTTCCGTGGTACCTGAACAGGGACGTGCAGAGAGTTCCTCATGGGCAGGGGCTCAAATGTAAAAAAAAAAAAAAAAAAGTGAAGAAAAAAATTATAGGTCAAAAGTTTGGATACATTAATAGTTTATATTTTTGCAATAAGTCATAAGTCACTTATGGTCATCAAGCCTGCATTTATTTGATCAAAATTTTAATATACTTTAAAATACATTTTATGCAATGCTGATTTATTAGCAATGTTGGAAACCTGTCATACTTTTTTCAGGATTCTTTGATGAATAAAAAGTTAAATAAGAACAGCATTTATTTAAAATATAACTTTTGTAACAATATACTTTTGTAACAATATACACTATTGTTCAAAAGCTTGTGGTCAGTATTTTTTTTTTTTTAAGGAAATTAGTTTTTATTCAGCAAGGATTTGTTAAATTGATAGAAACAGTGATAGTAAAGATCGATATTGTTAGAAAACATCTCTATTTTGAATAAATGCTGTTCTTTTTAACTTTTTATTTATCAATGAACCCCAAAAGAGTGTCACAGGTTCCAAAATAAATAAATAAAATGAAAATAAAAAGCAAAACATTAAGCAGCACAACTGTTTTGAACACTGATAATAAATCTGCATATTAGAATGATTTCTGAAGGACCATGCATTGAAGACTGGAGTAATGATGCTGAAAATTCAGCTTTGAATCACAGAAATAAATGATATTTTAAATTATATTAAAATAGAAAAACATTATTTTAAATTGTAATATTTCACAATATTACAGTTTTTCTGTATTTTTGATCAAATAAATGCAGGCTTGATGAGCATAAGACACTTTCATAATGCTGCATAATTATCAAAAATGGCAATATAATAAAGTCCTTTAACGTCACCATTTTGCCAGCCCACATTTCACATAATAGGCCTGTAGGTGGCACTTGGGCTTCATTAACTATGAGAGTTTCATGAAATAGTAAACAGTAGGGCTGAACGATTTTGGAAAATAATTAATTGCGATTTTATGTTTTTTATTTTTTTATTTTTTTACCAATATTGCGATTTGCGATTTAATATGCAATTATTTTTTAAAGCTCTTTAAATCGTTGAATAGTATGACCAACACAATATTAGATAGATTAAACATAAATGTTCTTTTCTGTAGGCCAGGCCTGTGTTACGATGAAATTAGGTGATGCATGAATTGATATGAATGACATTAACAACTACAATCACAGTAGTATATTGACTGATTTGTTGAACTTCCAGCCTTGTAAGCATGTAATAATTATGACAACATAAAGCACTGACAAATAAGCCTGGTGTAAACATCATGAAAGTCAGTAACAAATCACACAAACTAAAGTAGATTGCAGAAATATAAAAACAAATCTGTTGCTTTACCACACTCAATATTTAGGTAATTCAAAGTCACTGTAATAAGCGTTATGTAAACATGTGGATTGCACTTTTTAAACACTGTCTGTTAACTTTAGACAGACTTCAAATAAATAAATAAGAATATCATCATGTTTTCAACACATGAGCTCAGTGAAATGTTCTATGATTGGGTGTTAATATTCTGTTCAGTAATTGGTTAAAGCCGACGTTAGGGTTAGGGTTTGTCGCTGCCGCTTACAAAAAGATAAACTATTTTTATATTTGGCGGCGCCTGCAGCGAAGCGCCATGCACGTGGAAGCGGCATGATTTTGGGTGCATGAGCACCGCTTGCGCTCCGCCTCCACGCTGCCAGCGGTTTGCTGCTTTCCGCATGTCTCCCATTGAAAATGAACTGGACACTCGCGACTGCCGCGTCCCATGTGAAAGGGTCTTAATATTAATATATTATGCTTTCTCTCGCCGTACTTTGATGTAATTCACAGATCAATCTTCAAGTCGAACACACCTCTTTACGCTCGCGTGTCACGTGACAGAGTGTAATCGCAGAGGCTGCGGTTGAAAAATCGCGTTTTTTCATATCGTGATATTATCGCAAATGCAATTAATCGTTCCGCCCTAGTAAACAGTGTAGGATATCATACATAAATATAAGTGAATTGAAAAGCCTACTGATTACCATTATTGCCACTTTTGTTTTGTGCAGTGCTTTTGTAGTCATTCAGCATCCATTTTCTCAGCGATGTAATTTCATTTATAAAATGAGACAAACCACAGATCCAGATCGCTCCACAAATAAGCTCGTCTGTCCCATGTCATTTTCTACCGATTCATGAATAAGAACGGAAACCGCTCCACTTCACATTATTGTCCAATGAAATTTGAACTTGAGCCAGATCATGATTGGTTGGTGTATTATACATGACAAACGGGCATTGATGAATTATGTAATGTTCTAAAATATATAATATATGGATTTTTAATTAAATCACTAGCTTTAATTATTGATGAAAAAAAGTTTAAAATATTGTTTGGTTTATTTTTTTCCTTCCGTTGACCCACTCACTGAAAGAACCATATATGGCTCAAGAGCCTATGGTTTCTGAACAGACTGTGGAATATCAGTCAGTCGAGCAAAATGCACCTCAGATTGACAGATATGTAAAAATAAACAGGAATTTTCCGACGTTTGAGTGATTAGTTACCGTTTTGTACACATTGTCATGTTAATTAGAATTCAAATGCATTTTGTTTTATTGGCCACAATACTGATATTTGTCTGAGAGGTGCACTTTTGAATAATTTTGAAAAAGGACAGGGGCTCGAGCCCTCAAAGCCCCCCACCCCCACTGTGTAAGGTGGCAAATAGGTAAATAAGTGTAGAATAGCACTGCCTGTTTGCTTATGTCCATCAATCCGACTGTAAACGGTGAAAGATGTTGAGGCAGGTGAAAAGCATTTGGTTAATGGTGAATATTGACCTATCGTGCGTCCTGTTGCCAAGCCCCGCCTTGATGTGATGATTGACAGCTAGGGGGCGTGCTTGGCTCGGAATGCATTTTCAAATCCACAATGACAAACTATATTCATCGCGGGGTATTTAATGAAAATGCAACTGAAATGTCATATGTAAAGTGTCAAAGCATTTAAGAAAAATAAAACATTTAAATCACCATTTTGCTACCCTTTTGCTGCACCTTTGGTTCAGAATGCATTTTGAAACTCTCATTGCATTTTGCTACAATTATCACACGGTATCACGATGAAAATGCAATCCCAAGTGTCCTACCACTAAGTCTAAATGCATTTAGGAAAAACAGCATTTAAATGATAATTTTGCTACAGTTTTTGCTTGGACGTGTTAAACATATCTAATCAATTTGGGTAATACATTTTCATTTTAATTTTGCAACTTATAAAGCTTTAAAATATGTTTTTAATTTGCATATCAAAACTAGTGTAGAAAATGGCAAATTTAAATTATATAACTGAATTTTCATTTTGCACTAAATGTTGCCCATATGGTATGGGAAAATGTCAATTTAAATACAGAAATACATTGCCATTTTACATACTGCATTGCCATTTTGCATTTTACATTGCAAACTGAATTTTGCTACACATATGCTTCCATACTGGTGTGCATCTGTATGACAATTTGCTGACTCTTTTAGGGGTAGAGATAATCAATGATAATAGTAGTGTTTTACATTTTTATGACATCCCACTTAAGCCTTCTGGACGATTTGGAAGTGATGCACACATGTGCAAATTGGGAAATATCTGTCAGGGTAATGTTTTTAAGTGATGTGGTCTTCATATGATCAATGCAAATCAATTAATTTGTGTTCTTGGGCAATAATTGTATTAGTTGCCAAACACAGCAATAACAGGATTTGGAAGTTCTGTAAATTAAACAGCAGCAATTTAATGCCAGGATTTATGATTCGAGGTAAGAAGGACGTCTGGTAATCGAGGTGACGACGGACGCCTCTGCAACCATGCACCGGCTGTCTTCAGCTCATTGCAATTCCATGTGCTCAACTGCAGGGAAATGCAGCGAGTGGTTATTTATCGCTGGTGTGTGAACTTGAAACAGATCTACCCCCACTGGCAATTCAACTGGCACTTCTACACCAACACAAATATTATCTGGTAGCAAATGCAAATACAGACATATTGGCATGAGTATAGAAGGAAAATGCAGGTCTGGCGATCTCATCTCGATGATTAGAACAGTAATATGTCATGCAGGAAGACAGGTCTGGTTCATCTGCTAATTCTAGCATTAATTAAGTTAAAGCATCATGGTCATATCAAACAATGGCTCTTGTGTGTACATGGGGCATTAACTCCCTGTGGTGTCGTGAACTGGCTGTCCAAGCACACATGGGTCACAATTTTTACACTACAGTTTTACACATCTTTGCTTTTATATATATATATATATATATATATATATATATATATATATATATATATATATATATATATATATATATATATATATATATATATATATATTAATTCTTCTCTAAGAAGTGAAACAAAGAGAGACAGAATTAAGATTGATTATGACTCGAAAGAAAACAAGCTGTTGTGAGCTTGTACAACTTGCAGATGTATTCAAATGCCACTGGCAAAGACAGTTTGGAGACAGCAGAGAGAGTATCAACTCGCATTAGAAGAAGAGGAGAGCAACCACATGGAAACGGAAAAGAATAAAAGTTGAATTTATGACAAGAAAGTGAGCATGAAGAAAAAAGGCCCATCTCTGTAGACAGGTCAATATAAAGTTTTTTTTTTTTTTTTTTCTTTGAGCGACATCACAGTTAAAGTTTGATGCTTTTACAGGTTGGGATAGTTTTAAAGTGTAGCCCTAGATCTGCCAGTGCAAGGTAAACAGCACCCTTTGAGTGGGAGACAAGATGTATAGCTGTGCTCGGCCCCTTGTGAGTGGAGCATGAATCAGACCTTAATGGATGCGATATGGGTGAATTGAGTTTCAGAGCTCAGGCTGAGACCAGGGATGGGGCGCAGGGGCCATGGAGGGGAGGATGACGGAGGTGATGTGCTCAGGGATGACGAGGGGTTGTCCGTCGAACGTGATGAAGTCCTCTCGGGGCCTGACGTGCACTGCATCCATTCCCCACAAGGGACGCCAGCTGCTGGCACCGTCTCCCCCAACTTGAACAAAGACGCTATCTCTCACTGTCAAGACGAGACCCAGAAGAGAGAAAAGAACACAGAGGGAAAAGACAGAGCGGCCGGCTTGCTGTAATCACAGCTCGCCAACCTTTCTTGGGGCAGAGAAGGGAGGGATTATTTCGGCGGTGACCCGCAAGTGAGGTTAATTCAAAGAGCGGCTGTTTGTGCAACAAGAGAGCCCCTGTTGGCTCTCACCCCCCTCCCTAAGCAGTGCCACCCAGTACGACTCTCAGAGCTCCTCACTGGAGGCTGGAAGAGCAGGTGGAGTGGCCTGGGGAATGAGGCAGAGGCAGTAAACAACACATTAGAGGCAGTCAAGGCAGCCTGGCCAATTAGTAAGGATCACCTAAGAGACGGGTTGGGGGGCTGAGTCTGTTTGTCTGCATCCATCCATCTGTCCTCCATCAGCTAGTGCACCACGTGGGCCTTTGTTGGTGTGTCGTCCTCTGACAAGCAGGCCTTTTTGTGGGTCACAGCGAAAATGGGTCACTCTCTGTCTCTTTGTCTACAAAGTCTGGCAGACCTGTCCTTACAGCACTATTCTCCTCATCGTCAAGTGTTTTGTTTGGAAAGTTTCCATCTGCATCAGTAATTCCAAGTGACTTTGTTCTAAATTCAGAAGCAGGGTCTGATTGTTTTCCACCTACCTCAAACCTTTTCTAGGACTACTACTGTAAGCATTGCGGTCCGAACCCATGAGACCTGACTGTCCCAGCAAAACTTTAAACCTACCCTTTTTTCCCCATGTTCTATCAACAGCTTTAATGCTAAAAGGTTGATAAATAGAATTTGAGATGTGGTGAACTTCTCAAAGCTCACTGGCAGCTGAAGGGCAGACGACTAACCCACAGAAACATCACAGTCAGTAGAACTGGAACACGTCTGAGCAGGGTCATGTAAGCCCCAGAGACTAGCTGAAGGCAACAGCTATCTGAGGCGAAGGCGGTGCAAACGTTGAGCTCGGTCTGTCCCAGAGAAGCCCAGTTTGACAAGATAATGAATCGCACTGCTTGCATATTCTGTGCTGTGAGTTTTTGCATTTCACAGCCCAGTAACTTTTTGAAACAAAGGGCTGGATAGTTGGGTCAGTCGATGGGGGCTAGGAAAGAGGTGGTGTATCTACATAATACCATTAAAAATGCATTTCCATTGAGATGGGCTACATCAGTGCTCCTGTGGAGGTTCCACACCAGGACTGCAGGAGCCCACCATCTTCGCTAGCTTGCCCCTATGCTTTCTTGCTAATTTCCCCCTGCAGCCTATGGTGCAGGTAGTTGGCCATCCATCCCTTTATCGCATTCCTTCGCTGTCCACATTGAGCTCGCTCCAGCTGAAGGCATTCAAGCTTTCTCTGGGCAGTGAACACTGAAATGTGCATTATGTAATACCCTGAGGAACACAGCTGCTTTCTCACAGTATATCTTCTGACAGCACAGAGGATTCACAAGCCCCTTTTCTGGTCTCTTTCTGCAATTGGTAAAGCTCCAGGACACCACAGTAATGGGCAAACACATTACCTTGTTGACAGCACCAAAAAAAACTCCCCTGAAGTTGTGGTGCAAGTGGTAATATTGGGATGTCTTCAGAGACCAAGATACTGTACTAAGCTCCTCCTTATCTCCTAGGAGACTTGCAGGTCCAGGCAAAGAAGGTTGCTTGTACTCCCATCAAAGCTTTGTGCTTTCTTCAACAACCAGAATTTTGTCAGTGGTGATGTCCTCACTTGCTTCACCTTACTCTGAGGGAACCACCTTGGCATTCAATCTCAAACCTGTTCTACCAGCCCCACTTTGAATTGTTAACAGGTCTATCAGTACATGCTGATGCTCAGGCATTTGTTGAAATATAAGAACTCCCACGTCAAGATAAATAAGCCATCACAAAGTTATCTTAAGCAGATATGCAGTGCATCTGTGGAGGCTTGACTACTTTGACACCTCCCTTCCCCATCCTACAGCTTTGACCTCAGTGGCCCCTGCTGAACCAGTCAATAGGCTCCATTAGTCACTATGTTGGCGGTACATACTTTTGACCCACAATGCAAAGTACCTGTCACTCTTTATGATCCTATTCCGATTTGAACTTTTTAGAACTTAATTGATCTCGTCAGCTGTTTGGTTTCCACTGGATTATCGACTGCCCCATATAATGGCAGGGATCAGTGAGTATCAGTGTGACATCATAAACCAACCCATTGTTCTGGGCATTTCCTGTGCGCTGCCCCTGCCAGTGACTAGACAGGTCAAAATCAAGCGCTGTCTGGGTTTAGTACACACTTTGAATCACTGTCAAGTCATCGTCTGAGATTACAAAAGAGCTGTCTATTTTTCTTCTTCCCGCCTACCTATAGGCCCCTATCTCTCTTGTGATTTAGATTTTGTGATGTGCAGTCGTTGAGAGTAAGTGCGTTTACATGCACTTTGAACATTGGGTTTCAGTCAGACTAAAGCAATAATTTGTCTTTTTAAAAATGTTATGTCAATGTTTAGTCACTAAAGTTAGGTTTAAATCATATTAGCATATTAGATTTTTGCAAAGCTGGACTAACAGACCTGGCTAATGTGATTATAGCTCAGTTTCGTTCCAGCATGTATAGACATTAATCTACTACAATTTGTCTTAGCTTTGTGCAATCGCTCCAAAGGTGCAACGTGTATTTAATCCTTTAAATATTTGGTTACACGTTGTGTTATGTATACTTGGACAGACAGATAAAGCCAGATACACAATATACCCCCCCCCCCCCCCCCCCCCCCCCCAAAAAAAAAAACAAAAACAAACAAAACACTGTAGCTCAAATACAACTGCGCATATAAATATTCTTAGTGACTACAGCAAAAGCGGAGCCCCAGACACAGCAGATCACTCAACCCCCAGACAGCTGACAGTAATTAGGCAGTAGTGAGGGTGCAGCAGGGTCTTTCATGTATAGGGCTGAACCAGGTCTCACTTTGATGTGGGGACCTTTCAGTCACATTCTCCTGTTACGTTTGAGTAAAGTTCGTACTAAGGCTTTAACACAGGCTGTTTCTGAAGCAACACATCAATTTCATGTTGAATTCCGTCTCTTTGTTAAAATAAAGCTGTAACCACAAGCTTGCATGACAGGTCTGGGCAACCTAACAAACAACTAGCTGTGGAAATTATACAGAAAAAAAGCAATACCTGAACTAACTATTATTCTGTGATTTTGAGTTACTACATTAAAGTGAGACACCTTTACAAGATCATTAGCATTTGAAGCGCAGCCCCAGCTCACCCTCATATACACTATGTGCTGTGTTTACCAAATATCGTACACCATGAAATTTGGCAATTGCTCTATAATTTATTCTCAGTGCTAGAGGTAGATCAAAAACAGCATCAAACTGGCAGTTGGTAGGTTTTTGAACAGTCAAACATAGGTTTGGTGAAATGAGAAACTGGGGGATAATTGGCATCTCCAGAGAACACAACCTACAACAAAGTCAAGGGCTGAAAAAATATAAAAATATATAGTAATGTCATATTGTCTAAAAAAAGATATTATGGAATGATTTTCCATTACAAAGAGAAGAAACTGAGGTTTTCTTTGCAAACACACTATGGTATAAAATATGTGTGAAAACAAGGGTTCAAAAGTGATAAAAAAGGAAATAGACCACTATTATAAGCTATGAACGTTGAATATTAAGCTTGGGAGTACATTTCAAGGAAGCACTGTAGTTTCCCTCAAGTTTGAGCCAAATATATCACTTCAACAGGCAAAAATTGTGCATTAATGATGAGATCATGAAAATGAATGTTATTAAAAACACTGGTTTGCTGAGCAATACACTGATATGTTAAAGCCTATCTGTTTCTCACTCTCGATCTGTCCATGCAAGCTTTGAGGCACTAATGGGCCATGCTTATCTTCACTGAGTGTGTCTATTGTTTGTCTAACAGTGTGTCACCTACAATACGTAGCTGTGGGCACAAGAAAATGTGTGGTTGCATATGC
Organism: Spinibarbus caldwelli; assembly: GCA_039654775.1. Lineage (NCBI taxonomy): Eukaryota > Metazoa > Chordata > Actinopteri > Cypriniformes > Cyprinidae > Spinibarbus > Spinibarbus caldwelli. The sequence goes on from CM077232.1 coordinate 16,545,978, forward strand.
TGCCTAAGGAACTGCAGAAGATTCACAGCATGAAGTTGATTCACAGAATTCCACAGATGCATTCTAGGTATTTCTGCAGGAAACACTTGCATAGAACCAATTCTTTCTGGGGTAAAAGGTTGTAATTATTTGACCCAGTGGTAGTACATGGCATGCTCAACTGAATATACCTACCCTCATCCACGCATTCAGTTTGCAGACAGGGGCCGACGTGCTAATTATCCCCACGCCTGTGAGTGATTGCTGATGGAGGTGGTCTTTTTATGTAGGGATCAAGAGCTTTTCAGGGGCAATGATTGAGGAGCTGTTGGATGGTTAGGATGGTGAGGATCATTTGTCTGCCGTCTTCTCGAGAGTCTATCAGCCCATGGAGACGAGAAGCAGTGCTAGGATGGACAGAGAGAGAAAAAGACAGAGAAAAATGAGTGTTTGGAATGCATCTTTATGCATGAGGCCTGTCGTCCCCCTTGGTCTCGATAGAGAGGCAGTTTAGCCACTCAAGGATTTGATTAACAGGCTGAGAGGAATCAGCCATTTTTCTCTAAGTGCAAGTGCACACACACACACGCATACAAACTCCGACTAACAGCCTGATGATATCTCTCACACCACCCTGAAAAAACCACGGCAGATTGGAAATCAATACTTCCTCATTGCAAATGGTACCTCAACGCTATTTGAGACTGCAGCACTCAGTATTCTGCAAATGTGAGAGTTACATAAATCAGGAGGGCATTTTATATGAATAATAAATATGGTATTTTGTGTATTCCTAACCAACTATAAGTATCCCTGCAGAATGTCAAGGTAAAAATAAAGAAATGGAGTGAGGAAAGAGCCGGAGAGGAAGGCAGAGGAGGGAAGTGAAGGATATCTCTCATGTTTATTGAAGTGTTCTTGATGTGAGATGCGGCAGTGATGATCCTGCACTCTTTCTGTCCTCCTTTGGCCTTCTGGAAATTCCCTGCACTGACACTGTCCAGATGGAAATGCGCATAAGGCAAATCCAAGACTGCTGTTAGTCTGTCTAATGTTCATATTTTGCAGCTAGCCAATGACAAATTCAAGCCACGTCACCTTGTTTGACATCACAGCAATAAAACGTACACTGCCTACTCTCACATATATACACAGTTCTTTGTATCCAGATATCTTCCATCAATAGCAAATTGTCATGTTTTGCATGCAGATGTTGGCAAACTACTGGCAAATCTGATTCGATGCATTTCCTCCAGAGGAATTTGGAGTCTTTTGTCTACTGGAGATTGTGATTTCAGATTGGGTTTCAGAGTGGCAGGAAGCTCAAGTCTGAATAACCCAACACCTGTTGTCAAGCTGCCAAACAAGAGTAGTGAGCTCATTTTTTGTTTTGGTGTTGGTGACATACAATGAATAAGGACAGGTCACGAGGACCATTCAAACACAAAGACCAACAACAGGTACTTTTCCACCAGGTATGAAATACCTTTGGGGTATGTTTTGTGACCTTGAAACAACCTGAAGTAAAAATTAGTGAATGAATGCACATTGGCTGGGGATGTTGATAATGAGCTGTTTGAATTAAAACTAAAGTGCCAAGGGACAAAATTGGGTTTTTATTAATATCATATTTAGATTAATATCAGTATTCCTGTAGTTAAGATTAATCATACTGTTGCAGTAAGCATACTTACCAGCTGAAGCATACTTGTTTTGCCCTTTGCAGATCTGTGGAGGCAGCATCTAAAACAACACATACACAATAGTAACATGCAGACATTTTGCAATACTGATATCTATTAATAAAATATTATGAATTTGGAATAATGTACTCCATGCTAAAATGTGTCTCATCTGTGTAATTATTGATATGATTCTCAAAACCACTAAATCCAGTTTTTCTGACTCAAAAATAACCTATACTCACTATTAGGGCAAACAGAATAATAATCAGTTTTTGTCTGCTTTCTTTTATGCACAGAAATAAAAATGTGGTAGACATATCAACATGGCCGCTGTGAGATATGCAGAAGTCTTAAGTCAAAAATACATTAAAGTTGCAATCAGATATTTGAAATAAAACATGGAAAATCTAAATTTGAATAAAATACTTCACAGTTTGAGAACCTATCATACCCAGTTTCAAGCCCGCCGTTCGTGGGGAAGTCAAGCCGGGGAAATCCAGGCCCGCCGGCTCCAACCCCAGAGCTCCTGGATACGGCGCTACCCCTGGAGTTCTCGGTGCCTATTCTCACTCCAGAGTCCACTCCAGAATGCTCTCCAGAGTCTGCTCCAGAATGCTCTCCAGAGTCCGCTCCAGAATGCTCTCCAGAGCTCAACAGGGAGCCCACTCAAGTCACAGAGCTTAACGCGGAGCCCAGCTCTCCATCGTCTCCTTCGTCTCCGCTGGTCCCGTCCAGCCCTCCATCGTCTCCTACGTCTCTGCTGGTCCCGTCCAGCCCTCCATCGTCTCCTGAGTCTCCTTCGTTTCCGCTGGTCCCAGCCAGCTCCACTCCTCTAGAGCGCCCTCCAGAGCGCCCCCCAGTGCCCGCTCCTCCAGAGCACCCCCCTGAGCTCCTAATTCTTCCCAAGAAAATTAGGGAGGGGGGAGGGGGGCATATAGCCATAGCCATGGCCATAGTGGCCGGGCCAAGGCCATGGAGTCTCCTGATCCGCCATGGCTCCCCGAGTCTCCTGATCAGCCATGGCCTCCCGTGTCTCCTGTTCCGCCCTGGAGGCTTCCCCAGTGTCCCTGTCCTGCACCAGCCTCCATTTGCATATTGTCTCTCTCTGATGGCCACATGACCTGGTGTCACTCCAGACTCCAGTTTGACTGCACTTGCTCATTTCCAATAACTCATTCTTTTCCTCCTCTTGATCATTCTTTCTTGCTCTCTCACCCAGTATGACCATGTTTGCATTGACCTTTTAGAGCACAGCCAATGATTACCTTTCAATGTGCATGATGTGGGCTGTTCCAATGCAAAAATCAAAACAAGAACCTACACGTATATAGATATATTGTACACCACAAAATAGAAGGCATATCATTACATTCATGGAACTATCATCATATTATGTACTTGAGATGTTTTATGCAAAATAATGAATAATATTAAAATAGTAAAGCAGTAAAACCGCATCTGTGTGATGCTATCTATTCATGTAGAGGTCAGAGCAGGCGTATGGCACTTATGTTGAGAGGTGTGCAGGCAGGGTTGGTGTACATCACCCTCGCAGAGCCCTCCACCTAACTAACAGCTCTGCTCAGTAATTACATGGGGAGAAAATAAAAAGGGCAGATGCCCCCCTGGCACCGGGCACAGGACCGGTGTGTGTCCAACCTGGTGGTGTGGAAGAGCATACAAGCCCGACTCTTTGCTCCAGTGAACAGAGAAGCTTGACGCAAATACACTAGAGAGCTGACTTTGAGCCCAGTTCAGAAAGCAGGACCACCCCATCAAGCACAAACAGAGAATGTTTGCGATTCCTCTCCTAAAAAGCGAGTTTCTAAGTGCGCGTTACCACTTCCTCCCCATCCGCTGCCAATTCAGTGGAGGAAACCATGCCCTTGTTTACCAACGGGATTCTCCACTATCAGCCCCCCCAACCCACAGGCCCCCAAAGTCACTCCCTCCACATGGACAACTGCCAACATCTTCTCCATTCATCAACCCAACAGCCGTACTGTTACAGTTACGCTGGTTACAGCCCCTGGTGGTGGTTGCTAAGCTGGTGCAAGCACCATTTTGTGTAAGCTTTATTTTAAGCCTTTTATTTTAGGTAGGCCAGACCCTCTGTAAATTGTGCCAAGTGCCATACTGTATACCTGATATAGCTCTGGCTAAGGATTTGCAGGCACTGCTGTCTCTCCTTGAGGCGGCTCTGAGCTGCTCTGCTGTGAGACCCACCTGTTCACAATCGCTGACACACTCCATTTTTCATCAAACTCAGATGAAGCTGAATTATATGGAAGCAGAGTAAAAAATTAAATGGGTGGTTGTGAGATAACGTTAACAAGAAAACTCAAATTTGAGATATAAATAGTGAAACATAAAATCACATTGTACGTAATAGTAGTGTTGCGACATATAAAGACAATTCAGAGAATGCTGAGTCGCAATTAGGAAATACACACTTCCATTCAAACATCTGGGGTAAGCTCTTCTTTTCATTTTTTAGTTTTTTTTTTTTAAATTAACACTTTTATTCAACAAGCATGCATTACATTGATTAAAACTAACAGTAAATACTCAGAATCACTGTTTCCACAAAAACAAGCAACTGATAACTGATTTTTAACAATGACAATAAAAGTTTCTTGAGCACCAAATCAGCATATTAGAATGATTTCTAAAGGATCGTGACACTGAAGACTGCAGTAATTCAGCTTTGCATTGAAATATATTAAAATATAAAGCAATTTTAATCAAATAAATGCACCCTTGGTGAGCATAAAGGCCTAAAAAAACACATCTTTACTTTTGAACAGGAGGAAATGGGTTTCCATTAAATCCATATATTCTGTATTCAGTAAATACTTAAATTTACTACATCAATGTCTTGCAAAATAATTAGCTCAAAACATACAAATAATGTCAAATGTTGCAATAAAAGTGTGTTAATCTTAAAAAAATTGCCCAACTGCTCTTATAATTCCTCTTGTATTAAAATCTTTCTCATCTTGACAAGTGTGATATGTTTTTAAGAAGCAGAAACTTTGCATCTCTTAATTTGGAGCTGCCCTACAAACACAATAACCTCCCCACCATGTCCACTCTAAACTGCGCTTTCGTCCTGAAGGTTGTACAATGCGAGTCCTGCTGAGTGCTTTTGGGAAGGAGACAGAACAAACGTGCTGCTCTTAGTCCTTCCAGTTTGTTATGGCTCAGTTAAATAGGTCATGCGCTGAGGACCAACGACCTTGGAGCATTTGTCCTGCTCATTGAGACATTCAGCCTTCTTTGTTTTGCACGGAGACAGAGACCCACTTTCCACCATTTGCACCCGAGTCTTAAATCATCTCATTATAATTTAGACAAAAATGGCTGTAATATCCATTTTTGTTAGTGTTTTCGGTGGTGTTACCGAGTTCTTTTAGCACTGTTTTCTCAAAGCACCTGGATGCTATGACAGCGCTCTCACCATCTGGTGTGAACGCAGTGAAACAGGAGTGCAAAAATTACAGCGATTGTGAGGTGTTTGCAATCAAGAACGTAAAGTCTGCTTTCTCCGAAGGGGAGGCTGAGCCAGTGTACAGCTATGTGGGTCGGCTGCTATTTTAATCTGTAATGTTGCCGGGAATACCTGGGGGAACAGCCCGGCTCTGTTGGAATGGGGGCTTGTCTGTGTGCAAGTGCCAGTTTGCGTGTGTACGCATAGGTATGGCGGGTTAGAGCGTGTAGATCAAAAAGGTTGTTTAAAGATTTGCTTTAGTATGAGAGATGCCTACTGGGCACCTCTCGTACCCTCTTAGGTTCAGTGGAGCAGGCGGCGTATATGTGTGCTTTTAGGCATGGGCCACTGCACCAGGGCAAACCCAGCAGAGACTAGCCGGCATCTGCGCACACGTGAACGCATCACGCTGGCACTCTTGCTCTTACGGTACCCTCCCCCCTCAGGCTATCCTCAGACAGGCCAGCAGCTCAATTCTACATTTTGAGTGCCTGTGACTCATCTCGTGCGCTACCATATTCAGGATGAGATCACCCACTTTGTCAAATGCAAAGTGCTAAATGCGATCAACTGCACTGTAGATTCCAGTAAAATGATGAGGTAATGCCTGAGATCCATCTCAGAGTTTCTACCTCATCCTTGCAACGATGCTGTCATTGCGTTTGTGACCTTGTGATAATCAGCAAAGAGTTGGGGAATTTTGGCAAGGTGGTGCGGGAGCTCCCATATGGGGCTCCCTGTGGTGCAGACAGGTGTGATGGCAGCAGGGGCACCTGCCGTTCAGCCATCCCACCCCGTATGCGAGCCTGGTGGCTTCAAAAACCCCAGCTCCTGGGCGAGCGTGCCAGTCCCAGAGAGGTGCAACTCCGAATGCCCACATACACCATGCGCACTTGGCAAAGGTCTCCCTCTCCACAGTTTTCATTGTAGTCAGGAATTAATAGACTGCAAAGGCATTCATCAAGTCCCAGTTAGGTTTCCTTTTATTTCACTGTAGCAGTCTTGTCAGATACTGGTAATTGGGTTCAAAGTGCCATCACAGTAAAAAGCTTTGTGGGAGTGAGTCAGAAGGGGCGGAACCTCGCCGTCTCAGGTGACCTCACTCTCGGCCCAGCTGCTCCAGAGTGCAGGGAGGAGGGAGGGAGGAGGTGGAGGATGAGGTCATTCTTTTGCTGGGAGTGTGTGGGCTGGATTTGCGTAGGTGTCTTTGTGTGCGTGTCTGCATGCATGAACGATAGACGCTGGAAGTGATAAGGCTGGAGATTTCGGAGCCTACATTTGTGCCACTGATAGAACCAAAAAAGAAAGAAAAAATTAAACACTAAATGAAAAGCTTAAGATCTGATATAATAACATGTCCACAATAAAGAAAAGGAAAAATCTAGTTTGGAACACACAGAAATGTGCTCTTTGTATTGATGTTGGTTTCATATTTTTGGAAAACTTTTGGTTTTATACAATTTTAAAGAAAGTTTACATTTTAAAACGTCATGCGGTGTGGCCAACAAGTAAAAAGTGGGAAAAAAATTATTAATTCGTAAATATCCACCACATATTTTACAACCTGCACCTATTGCCTTAAATTGTGATATATAAATATAATGAATTTTAAAACAAAAATGATCAAATAATTAAAAATGAGTGTGATATCATTAAAGCAATCAGCTCACAAAGTCCATTTTAAAAAATAAATAGGCTAAATATAAGAACACTAGTTTCACCCACACTGAGGGACTTCATCCAGACATTGTTTTATCATAGAAAAAAAATTATCGCCGTCCCCTGCTTGCGGTTTGTGGTTTCACTCTTCACAAAAAAAGCTTTAATGCATCAGTTGACGATCAAATGATCCCTCCCACCTCACTCCATTTATGGCTGACTGGCAGAGTGGCAAGGCTTTGTGTCTGTTGTTAGAGAGATGAGCTGGGCTGATAGCCACGTGGAGAAAACAGGACAGTCTGCGAGGATTGAGACGTCACAACGCAGTGGCGGCTTGCCATTGCGTATTCAGAGCACGCGCTGGAGCGGTATCAGATCATAGGAGGTATCGGTAAAGCAGACATCTGATTCGAGGTGTCTATGATCGATGCCAGCGTTTTAAAAGCTACACGAAGCTATTGTTTCATTGTAAATTCTCCCGTACGTGTCAGTAATGAGACATCTAGATGGAAAGGGCAGTTTCGCTGCTAGCATGAAACAAAGTCGTAGCAGGCTCTCTGAGAGATTGCTTTTGCGATTTTTACTGCAGTCGTCAAAGCTCTAACTCTCCGCTCATGACAGACGACATCCTCATCACTCCGGCTTACATACTTCGGAAGCATCCAGCAAATAGCAATACTGTGATTTTCGTAAACATCCCCAGAGATGGGCTTTCAAAGACAGGATTTATGTTTACCTTCCTGGTGCATGAAAGCGAGAGGAAGAGAGACTAGAAAAGAGCAAAGGAGTTTGTTGTCCCATAAAATACCAGTTGTGCGAAGTCTGTGTAATTACCACACTGCAGGATAATTATAAAGAGGACAGATGCAGGGATGAAAAAGCCATTTACGTGCACTTAAGTGAGCGATGGCAATTAACTCGGATGCCTATCCCAGCACTGAGAAATTGGGCTGGAAATCCTCGCAGTCAGTTATCACACAAACCAGAAACGACCGGCCTTCTCCTATCTCTTGGAGGTGAACCTCGCAAACAGGCTCGAGCAAGTTGTTTAATTTTTTTAAGCGGCTTTGCTAATCTGCATTCTTCATTTTGTTATGGAGCCTTTCGTGCGTGAAAAATCCCCGCAGCACAAAGCCTGGTGGGGGCAGGTGGCGGGTTGGGAGGGGTCTTGAATTCCTGTTATCATAACTGCCTTTGTCCATCGCTGCGGCCTGATCCAGGGGCTAAGTTGAAGATTGGACAGGTTACCATATCCATTCCCCTCAGGGTAGCGTGCCCACACTAGTCCACACCGACTCCAGCCAGAAAATTTGTTCATGCCCATCTTTTTATGTGTGCTTATCGGCAGGATTGCAGCCAGAGGATGGAGGCCCAGCAGGGTTACATAACTTCTCTCTGCTCCAGTCGTAGCATCTGCAGCAAGGCATGGACCCCTGCATCCCATCTATGCAATTTCCTTTTCCATTTCCTCTCAGCTGGCTGGCCGAGTCGTCGTGCGTGCTACTCGCATGGGACGGGAAGCTCAGATAGACGTAGTGTTTCCTCTCCACGAGGCTCCTTGTCAGTGCTGTGGCACTCTCCCTGCAGCTCACATCCTGTGGTTTATTACAAAGAATCACCAGAGTTATATATAGTATGAGGATACACTGACAACCGAGCATGGTGAAGCATGTGGGTTTAACAGCGTGATGCACCTAAAAAAAAAAATTTTGACCAAAAATGAAAATTCTGGACATATTGGGTCGAAATTAGAAACCAAAAATGGCTAAAATGAAGTAAATTTTTTGTAAAACCAAATCATAGTAAATTTATTTATTTATTTTGTGATTACAATTACTCTTTATTCAGATGTTATTACAACAGCATCTAAGCTTCAGCAACTAAAATAAAATTAATAAAAAAAAAACGTTAAAATAAAATTGCACTCCATAATTTCTATATCTATACAAGGATGCATTCAATTGATCAAAAGTAACAGTAAAGATGTTGACATTGTTACAAAAGATAATTTAAGAAAGATTAGAATATTTAAAATAAATGTTCCTATTCAAAGAATCCTGAAAAAATGTGTCCTTGTTTTCAAAATTGATAATAATAATAAATGTTCCTTGGGCAAATATCAGCATATCTGAATGAGAAATAGCAGATGAAAATTCAGCTTTGTCATCACAGGAAACTAATGACATTTTAAAATATAGTTCTTCAATTATTTTAAACTGTTTTACTATATTTTTGATCAAATCAATGCAACCTTGATGAGCATAAGAGACTTCTTTCAAAAACATTAATAAATTTTACAGACCCCAAACGTTTGAATGGTAGTGTAGATGTAAATACTAACTCTTGGCTGATAAAAGCATATCAATATCCTACAATAATTATACACAAATATTTTCATCTTTCTTTCTCATATATCCTTTTTATCATGTAAAAGATTGTTATTTAATGTGTAAGTAAAAGTTTCTGATCCCATTTTTTTTGTCAGAAAAATCATTTTACATTTATCCAAGGGTTTTGTAATGCAGCCTGTTTTTGGCAGCACTGTTATTTTTTAATTTTTTTACTTACCAAAGACATGTATCAGGCCATTTATCAGCCAGTCCCCACCACTGACTCTGTGGTCAATGAATAAGACTGGCCTCTTCACTTCTCCCCTGCTGTTCCTTGTCTAGATGTGAATTTCCCATGGTTTTATGCCACACTGCAGAGCTTAGAAAGCAGGGAAGCCTGACTGATAGTGCCCACAGTGGGATAGGCGTAATGAGAGCACCTGCTGGGTCCCTGGTTGATGCCTCGTCCTGCAGAGAGACAGACAACGTGACACAGTGAACCCGAGGTCCTTGCAATCTGAAGTCATGTGGACTATTGCTTTGCGATGACATAACTGAGAATGAGAGAACACAACCCTTTCACACCAGTGCCAGAGTCGTCACACCAGGGTAATTTTAATCTTCTCTCCATGTGGCTTCCCACTCATAATGCACAGCGCAGAAGTGCCGATGTGAGAGGTGGATCCAAAAGACAGATCTCTAACGTGAATCATTATTCCACTCAAGTATGCTTAATGATTATAACAAACACATAGATCAAGACAAGAATATATGAATCCAATAATAGCCTTAAATCCAAACAGCTTCCCTCAAGAAGTTTTATGTTTAATACGAGGTCAGTAGGAGCTCATTTGCGAGGATTTGTGTGAAATATCATCAAGTTAATAGCCATAATCATTTATAGTGCTTCAAATACATTCCTGTGTTTGTCGCCACAACCAAGATAAGAGACTTTCTTGGTGAAATAAAGAGCCCTCTTTATGTCTCCTAGGGGTATAGACCTTTACCGGTGCCTGATAATGGGACTGCAGCTGAAATTGACTCCCTTGGAGAACTTGGCCTATTAGTCATGTCTGTTGCCTGTTACAGTACGGTATGTAACTGGAGATCTCTATACAATACCCAGAGGGCCATGCATCTTATGAAACAAAACGCCCTCCAACTCAGCCCCCTCTTCCAACTCGCTCCTTGACGGCCACCTCTCTTTTGTTTCCTCTTGTTCTCTTTTGTCTCAATGTGTTGTATCCCCCCACCCATGTGGCATTCTCTTTGCATTGAGTAATGAAGATTAGCCTGGCGTCCGTCACAATAGAACCCCCCCCCCCATCACTAGTATCCCTTACTTAAACTCCTCAATCTTATAACAAGCTGTTAACCCCATTTAAAAATGTCCCCTTTCAATCGGCTTGTGACGGAGAATAATCCAGCCCGAGCGATTTAATGAAAATCGTTGTATCCTGATTAGATTACCCCAGTGCCGCCAGCCAGTAGCCATTAGCCGACCCCGTACACAGATAAACAGCAGCCCCGCTCCGCAAATCCAGTTAAAGGAAGACGGAGAGAGGTTTTCTGAGGCTCAGTTCGCCTCTTACCAGCCTGCAGTCTTACTGCCTTTGTCAGTGGGATTATCCCCCATTTGGCACATCGATGGTGAGGACTCGTTCACGTCCTCCTGTACCCACTCTACCCATTATTGTGCTCGTCTCATTGCTCTGTCATTCTGCTGAGCGTGATCATCGATGGCATATCTGTAAGCAAGATTTGAGATTTATGTGATTTTGTAAAGAGCATGCATTCATTATGGTAAATGGTAGACGCACTGATATTGAAATTGTGATGAAGAAAAGATAGTGTTTATTATTGTTTATATATAATGGCCAATGGTGACTTAATGTCCAACTATTTAAATCTAAGCTAAAAAAAAATTTTTAACATTAAATGTTGTGAATGACAGACTATATCTCACAACAGGTTATATATTAATATTTTTAAAAGGATGAAAAAATTACTTTCTATGTATAGTATAGTTTGAAATAGAAATAGCTCTGCTGTCTAACATGTCTGTTAATCTAAAACTTAAAATAAGCCAAAAAAAAAAAACTATCAAAAAACAATATCCAACATTGGCAAAAAAAAGTGTGTGTGTGTGTGTGACCCTGGACTACAAAACCAGTCTTAAGTGTCAATTTTTTGAAATTGAGATTTATACATCATCTGAAAGCTGAATAAATAAGCTTTCCATTGATGTATGGTTTGTTAGGATCGGACAATATTTGGCCGAGATACAACTATTTGAAAATCTGGAATCTGAGGGTGCAAAAAAAAATCAAAATATTGAGAAAATCGCCTTTAAAGTTGTCCAAATGAAGTTCTTAGCAATACATATTACTAATCAAAAATGAAGTTTTTATACATTTACGATAAGAAATTTACAAAATATCTTCATGGAACATGATCTTTACTTAATATCCTACTGATTTTTAACATAAAAGAAAAATTTATAATTTTGACCCATACAATGTATTTTTGGCTATTGCTACAAATATACCCCAGCGACTTAAGACTGGTTTTGTGGTCCAGGGTCACATATATGACATATATGACATATGTCTATCGATTACAATATTTAATTGCGATTAATCACATGATTGACGTGAGTTAACTCGATTAATCACACATTTTTATCTGTTCTAAATGTACCTTAAATTAATACTTTTCATGTTTTAAATACTCTAATCAACATGGGCAATGACAAATATGGATGCTTTATGCAATATATGTTTATTATTAGTGAAACCATAGTTAACAGAGCCTGACGACTAGACATGTTTCAAAGATCATAGATGTGTTTCAAAGAACTTGCTCATGTCTGTTAGACACATGAAAAAAGATATACCAGGTTCCCATTACTTCTCTTTCTTTGCACTAAGCAATTTACTTACACAAACCTGTTTACATTTTCGCAGGACAGGGCATCTCACTTCTTCTGAACATACAAAATGTACATTTATTATTTATTATTACATTTGTTTGCCTCTATGTGCCCACATACTGTATTTTGATGCAGCTAAATTCTCAATAAAACTGTTTTCATTGATATATTTTACTGTTTCTGTTGTCAGACAACGGAATGAATATGAAATAGTGACTGAAACACGACCCATAGGACTAAATAACCAGCTCTCCCTTCCAAAATGTTAATCTGCACAAAAATCCTGATTTATAATCCAGCCATCGTCTGATAAAATCAAATAGGCTATACATAAGATAAAGACAATAGCTGTGCTGTGATTTCGGCTATACTTGCATGTTAAATTAGAGAAGCAACATAATATCTGTTTTAACTGAAAGCGCTGTTCCTCTCATCCGCGCGCTGAACAGAACAGACACGGAGGGAGAGAGAGAAAGATGTGTGCGCAGCAGGAAAGAGAGACCTCGCGCTCGCGCGGCAGTACCGACAAGCCTCAGGAACTAAATAAGGTTTGGGCAAACCCTATAAACATTGGTTGCTAGGTGCTTTTTGAAAAAAATTAAAACATAAAAAAAAATAATTAAAAAAAAGTTGCTAAAGTGGTCTGAAAAGTCGCTAAATTGGCAACACTGTTAACATCTCCATCCATTTCCATTTCTCCAACTATAGTAGTACGGGTTAGGCCACGGCTCAAACAGAAAATGTGCGCTGCGTTAATTGCGCATTAATAAAATTAGTGTCATTAAAATGAATTTGCATTAACGCGTTAACTTTGACAGCACTAATATTTTATATATATATATATATATATATATATATATAAATAACGTTCAAGATCAAGGATATAGTAATGTAAATTTAACTTATATTTCCCACAATCATAGCAAGACATTTTTGTTCTAACTAAACATATTTATTAAATATTTATTTATTTATTTATTTTTAAAAAAAGGATGGACAGATAACCAGATCACAATATACAATCTGGTTATAGTTAAACATGAATCCATAATCTTTACAATACCAAGCTTGTTTAACCAAATCGTAATTTGTCATCTCACAGACTTCACATTGTAACACACAGCACAACAGCAACTTCATCTGTGCGCCTCTCCCCACTACAAATTCATCAGGTGTTCATCACTGAGTTTACAAAGAGTTAATAGTGACTTTGTTCATTTGAGAATACGATCAAGGTCGCATTGTCTTCTACAATCCTGTGCTGATGAAGTTATTGAGAGATGCCATAGTGCCTTTTCTGTTCCTTCACAGCTTCTTTGTCCCTTTTGTGACCTCTGTTACTGAAGTTTCACAATACTTTAAAAGCAAAAGCAGTGTTTGTGTACACAGAAATAGCTCTCAGCAACCCCATACAAGTACACCCAAAGGCTGATTGGCACCCAAGCCACCTCTTCCATCTTTAAATGGAGGTATTCATTAGCTGCAGCTGCACCATGTCAGACTTAAAGTCTCCTTGTGCGGCTGGATGCAGATGGTGAAGTCTGCTGACACTGTCTTTCACTGTCAATCCTAAATTATTGTAAGTGTCCTATCAAGTAAAAGCTTTGATGGGATGAGGCACTGAAGTCTGGCATGGATGGATCTAGCCTAAAAGGATTGCAAAATAACTAACGAAGAACAAGTATATAACAACAGTCAAATTATTGGCTGATCTATTATTGGCCTGGCGTAGAATGCCGTATCATATGCAATATTTTAGTTAGCTGGTGTTCAAAGAGAGTTTTCACTGGACAAGACTTGACTATATAACTCTATATACATACAAGCCAATGCTAGCTTGCTGATCTTTGGTGCCAAGTGTGTCATAATTCTCACTTCTTTGCTTGCAGTAGCATCCATCTGTGAAGTAATCCTGCCTCTAAGGGTACAGTGCACAGATAATGTTTGGTTGTTATCTTGCATGATTAGCATTGCTCTTTGTTTCGCATTACATGCATGCTCACTCAACGTATTGTGGAGAAATGGGCCATGTGTCTGTAGAGAATAGACTCAGTGATATTGCCAGTTGTTTTGATGGAGTGGACAGCAACGGGTGCGTATTTCCTGTTCCTGACCTCACAAGTGTTCTTGTCATAATAAAGCTGTCTCAGTTATGTCATGAACCTGATCAGGGCCCTAATGTTCCGCCAAGAGCTGTCAAAGGGGATAAATTCGTCCACAAATAAGGCTAATGAATGCTTTTTTATCCCCGCACTCCCCCACTAGACAACCAATCTGCCAAATATTTTTATTAGCTTGTATTTTCTCACCAAAGATGGTTAGGTAACTGCAGCGACAATCTGAGATGACTAAAAGCTTGCTATTCAGTGCAAAGAAATGTAACTAAATATTTGGCCAGAAGATATGTTGTCTTTGACGAGTCCAAGTCCATTTTCAAGTGTTTTGTCTCAAGTCCAAGTTGATTCTCAACTGCAAGCATTACCTTGGGATTTTGGAGATGGAGAAAATAATAAAATAAGATGTTTTTTGTTTTTGTGATTGATCAAAAGTCACAAAAGGATGTTACAAAAAAATCTATTTAAAATAAATTCTGAACTTTTGAACTTTCTGTTCATCACTCTGAAGGATCATGTGACACCGAAGAGTAATGGCTACTGAAAATTCACCTTTGCCATCACAGGAATAAATTACATTTAACATGTATTAATATCGAAAATAGGTATTTTCAATTGTAAATAATATTTTACAATATCACTGCTGTACTGTAGCAAGCATAAGATACAACATTAAAAAATCTTACCAAACCCAAACTTTTGAATGGTAATTTAGTAAAAAAGTAAATGATCAACCTATAAGTAAGTAAATAAATAATCCACCTGGTAATTGTTTCGTGGTATAAATTACGCTTTTTTATTTAGTCTTTTTTTTAATATAAATTTATAATTTATTCATTATAAGTTGGCGACTGGGAAATCATTTAAGATTAATTAGAGACTAACTTCAAAATGATATCTCAATATTTTGAGAAAATATATCTCCTTGATTTGTGTCATGTACGAGTCTCTAATTTAAAGTTTAAGTGGAATCTCAACTCAATTTTTTTGGCAATTTGTGTCCAAGTTGCCATTTCTGGTGTCCAGTTATTTGGACGTTCCACACTTCAGTGCTTCACCAGACTCTGGTCTCACTGTTCTGGCCCTCACTTGATAATGGAAAAAGGAAAATGTGTCTTTCTGATACAGGCAGTGCTCACAATAACGTCCCAAACCAGTGTCCTGCTGTCTTTTCAAATTTCAAAACCCAACAATGTGGCTGCTATGGAAACAGCTGCCAAGCCTGTTGTGCTCATCTCTGGCCGAGTTCCTGTCTGTCTGTTTCCTCTCATTTCCCAGAGGAGCTGGTCTGTGTTTATCAGCCAAAGAGAGACACAGGAGCAGGAACAGCACTGGAGAGGCCCTCTCTCACACAAGGTGCAGCTGCAAAAGCAAGAAGGAAGACTAGGAAGGAAAATGGAGGGCAGGGAAAGGATGAGGACTTCAAAACAAATTTGCAAATCGCATTACACGGTCAACATGTAATTAGCTTTGTGTGCGAGTGTAAATATTGACACACAGTAATGAGTACATGGAGTTTACACTAATCTGAAACCCAAAGCCAAGCTTAGCCTTTCCAGAGAGCGCTCTGTACGACCATTATGCTCAGCGGCATTATCCTTACATTGTATTTGCACGGTGCTTTTTATGGCTTTCGAGAAGAGGGACAGTGCAAGCACTTAGAAGCAGTCTTGCGACAAGTATCTGATTTCTCAGTGGAGTCACGTAATATTGTTCCCGAACAGATGTGAACATGCTGAGACGAGAAAAAAAAAAAAAATTACTCAACAGGAGCGACAAACAGAAGCCACATCAGGAAAACGGCTCCAGACATTACCTTCATCAATATATAATAATCCAAGATTGGAAACATGATAGATATGAGCCAGACAGATGAACAGAGCATTAAGTAGCACATGTTTTGTTCTGGGTCAAAGAACTGTAATGAGAGGTGAAAAATGATAATCTCGATACACGCGGTTCCAGACGACAGTATTAGTACAAGAGTGTTTGACTTCCTAAAATATGACTTTGTCCTGGCTGCTCCTGTCAAATTTGTTGTGTGTAAAATAATGGCGGATACAAAATATTCTGGGCACTGGGACCGGGCCAGTGATTCAATTACTCCAAGTACACATTTGAGCAAGGTCAAGTTCGGTACACAGATATTCAAGACATAATGATTTAAACTGCAGCCAGCGTCTTCGTATTAGGCGATAGCAGTCATTACATAACCGAGCACTCAGACACGCGCTCGTTCACAGGTTTGGCAGGCAGACAGGCCACTAGACATAAAGAAAAAAAAAACTTGGGCATCTGTCTGCAGCAGAGAACCCAGCAGCTAATGCATATACACACTTTAAATGAGTGGTAGATGTCTTTAAAGGTCGGTCAGAATGTATAAATATGGCAAGTAAGCATGCATCATTAAATGTCCAGTATTAACAGATATAAATTATTTAAAAAAATAAATAAATAAAAAATTGATATATGACATGATATACTGATAAATCATGTATCCCTATGTTCTGACGGCATTTGCTAGTAATCAGTGACAGATGCCTTATGTCCGGAAGCAACAGAATCCCAGACAGTTCTGGGAGGTAGTAGTCAATCATCTGACTTTGTTTTAATGCACATTTAAGCATTTGTTCAGTAAATATGTACACAGTATTGTTTATCTGCATGTCCTCTCATAAGATATCAACCTCAAGTGAGTATTTATACATTCATCTCTTTATATTTATATATTTATCTTGGTGGTTCCATCCAGCATTTTTATAAACATTCGTGGATGGAGACCCAGCTTCTGAAGCCAGGTTTTACTCAGCATAACTACAGCATTGAAATGTTCTCTGTAAGATATAATTTCCAATTAGGATGTATAATTTGAGATGCCGTAATGAAGAACTACACTGCTGTTATATAAAAAGCGCTTGTTTGTAATCAAGTTGTGTTGTTTCTGAAAGAACGACCCTGTGTAGTGCAGAGGTGGTTTTGAACAACTTGATGACAAGCCTGTGAAGACGCATTTGCAGTGTAAGCCTAGCAAATCTGGCTTTTTGTTTGTGCAGGAAGGCTCCCTGATAAGCCATGCAAGTTACATTTGCAGATGTACATGAGGGATTTAAATATCATCTGGTTCCCAGGCAACCACAACAATAATGAAACCTATATGTAAATGCAGGACACAAAACCAAGTAATTTTCTCCAGAGAAATCTGGAGCAGAGGTTCTTCCGCTAAAGAGCTGCTCAGTAAATCTGGCCCTAAAAACGTTCAGGCAGTCGGGTTGCCAGAGCCTCGGGCTTATTTGCAGTGGCCCATTCGTCACCGAGTGTCCAGTTTTGCCAACTCGCTAATAGGACACCATCCTCAGTGAGTAATTGGCCCTTTTTTTCAGAATTTTAGTGTAGCTCTGAAGACGCACATTTTAATTTCGCCATGGCAAGAGCTGCATTTTTTTCTCTTGGGGCTTTGGTGTCTCTTTTGGCAGAGGCAGGATATTAAAGATCTCTAAAATGGATAATTCTTAACATGTTACCAGCGTTCTCCTGATGACAGATAGTCAGCTCCAATCCATATAACCATCTCAGCCTACTCTTTAGCTTTGAAGCAAAAGCAGCAGTGGAGAAATCAGTGGCAGGTGGTCATTAGCACGTCACTGAAGAATGACAAATGGTTTAGCCATGGCGTTCAAGCATCATGCTTTTCACTAAAATTACACAATTTTCAAGATCATTCTTTGCTGCTCAAACACACAGATAAGCTGAAAGCATCTGATCTT
Source organism: Spinibarbus caldwelli (assembly GCA_039654775.1). Lineage (NCBI taxonomy): Eukaryota > Metazoa > Chordata > Actinopteri > Cypriniformes > Cyprinidae > Spinibarbus > Spinibarbus caldwelli. The sequence goes on from CM077232.1 coordinate 16,563,931, forward strand.
AAATGCGTAAATACACTCTTAAACTGCACGCTGACCAGCAAGGCATTCTACAAGTAAAACATTTTCCTTGTATCCTCCATCTTACATCTTTCTCCTCAGCAAACAAATGCTGCACATCGGAAGACAGGGACCCTGACTTGACAAACGACCTGCGACAAGCCTCCATCCACTGCAACAGTGGCCAAGGGCCAAGGGAAATGGGATTAAACTATCCACCCAAATTAAAAGAGCATATCTGTCTTGTCCCCGCTAACAGCTGTTAGCATTTATCTCCCACATGTGTCCGTGCCATTCATTCATTTTATAATCTGTGTTTATCAGACTGACTAGGCCGAAGTGGGGCAAAGGGGACCAAGGAGTGGCGCCCGGCGCTAATTGCCTCGCCGTGCTCGAGAACGTCTGTGTGTGCATGTGTGTGTTCAAAGGAGCCCACTGTTTTGGCCAAAAAGGGGAGGTGGAAGTGTAAGAAGGGGCGGGGAGGGATGACACAGGTGCAGAAACAGGGAAAAAGGAGGGCTATTACACAGCGGGAGAGTCTGCAAAAAGTCACTCCATCACAGACCGCTGATTAAAATTTCATAGGAGGGGGCCAAGGGGCGAGTCTGCTGTAGGTACTAGTAAAACAGTAGAAGAGGATGGAGGCCAGTGGAAATAGTTGGATTTCCTTTATTTGTGTAGGGTTATGGGTCAGTGACATATAAGTGTCCACAATGAAAACACTGGGGGAAAAAAAACTGTTTCTTAGAAATGTACTGTTTGTATTCATGTTGGTTTCATATGGTTAAAAAAAGTTGTCTTTTCAAGAAAAGTTTCAGTTTAATTTTTCTAAGCCATGTTGTGTAATAAAATAAAAAATGTGAAAGTGAAAACATATTTTGCTTATACTTGGAATATATGTGCATGTACAAATTGTAATTTTTTTTTTTTTTTTTTTTTTTTACAATAATTTAGGGATAATATATATATATATTTTGAAAAGTTTATGGCGCCACACCATTTTACAAACCGAGTAACAGTGCCTCATAAAAAAAGTCACATTTTTAAAAAAAAAAAAAACACTCATAATAAAAGAGGTCTATTCATAATTCATTACATGAATGAATTGAATTTCTAAATTAATAGATAGGACACAAAAAACAGGGTCACTTCATTGACCCATATCCCAGTGTTCTCCTTGTACTTATTGGTGAGTAGCACACGAATGCATTTCCGCAGGCGTCGGGTGCTATTGCTAGCCACGCGGATTGTTTGTTGTCCAAATGTTGCAGTTTAGTGAGAGTGACGGATTGTGGGAAGGCTAAGGCTACAATTTCAGATGCAATCGTGTCTCGGTAGACTCCTAACAAGTTGCTGACATCTCTTTTGTGAAAGTGAGGTTGCAATGGAAGCAGCCGTTTATTGACTGCGCTCGCTTTGATGGGGAGAATCACGAGCGAGATCAAAAGGAGGTGCGGTAGCCGCTCAGGATCGTACCACACCGATGTTTACTTTTCACATAAGAGCTCTTCTATTGGTTATTAACTGCTTTACAGAGGCTCTTTTTCATGCTTTTTTTGGGCCTTTTGTTAGGAGGTCTGCTTGTAAGAGATTGTAGTTCATTGGTTTTATGGCCACTTATCAACTGGCCATCCGCAACACACACACGCACACCGAGGTCCACAGTAAATCACAAACTGTGCACAGCCCCATGCTGTAACTGTATTGTCTAAATGTCAGGAGTCCCAGAGCAGGGGTGCAGGGGGATGGGACGATGACAGTAGATGAAGTGAAGAGATTCAAGCTTCACTCTAGTGTGTGTGTGTGTGTGTGTTTGACAGCTGTTTTCTTCCACACTCACTTCCCCCTCCCTGGACCCCTGTCAGCCTCCCCACCATTACTCACCCCAACACTCCAACACCAGGAGAGCAGTGACAGCTCCCCTCCCTGAGCTCAGCCAGCGAGGTGCAGGAACCAAACAGAGAGCGGTTGAAAAGGCGAGCAAGATCCGTGAAATCCTATCCATGACAGTGAAGGCCTCAGATGACTCTGATGTCCACCCTGCTGTGATGATGGTTTATATGTCATTGGGACAGATAGGATATGCCTGCGACTGCAAATTTGCAGGCGGCTCGGTATCTCTCTCGGTGCATGGATAGACGGATCCTGGAGGGAGGTCCTTATGGGCTATAGAGTTTCGAAACACTTCTTCAGGTTGATGGCGAGTGCGTGTCACTCGGCAAAAGTCTTCTCCGAGGGTTCCCGGGTAATTGTTGTGTCATTACGGAGGTAATCGTGCAGCAGCCATGGTGGATCCCTAAAAAAATACTTGAAATAATATAGATAAATGAATGTAATGTGCAAACAGCCCTTCAATACATGAAGGACGCATATATTCAGTCTTACAAAGGAATGTTATGGTCATAAAAGAGCTAATGGCCATGTTGGAATCACAGCACCCTGAGAAATTGTTATGAACGCTGCAGGGTACGGAATGATGGCATATTATAGACAGATTTCATTGCCAGATCATTGACAGTGACTGTGCTGTACTGAACAAAACACTGCCAGAGCTGAAGACAGGTTTTGCAGGAAGCAACAACTGGCCTGTTCATATTTTTGCATGGGAAACAGTCTGTAACATGCATCAAAGAATGTTTCTTGAATGTTTTATTCCTTTTGACTATACATAGTTCTTGTGCTGACTAGGGTTACAAAAAAAGTTATTGATGTTACATTATATGTTGTTCTGATCAGCATATTGGTGGAAAAAGAGGAAAAGTGAAGCTCTCATGGGTTTTCTGAAGCATCAGTATATGGATGGAACTTACTACAGTTCTACTGTCCTTGCTGAAAAAAAAAACAAACATCTTAAATTAGCCTATGTTGGTTTGCTGGTGTTTGCCTAGCCTAGCTGGTTTTAAAGGGATTTGTGACACTTTTCAGTTGGTCAGCCTAGAACAGTGGTTCCCAACCACGTTCCTGGAGGCCCCCCCAACACTGCTCATTTTGCAGCTCTCCTTTGTCTGACACACCCATTTCAGGTCTTGGAGTCTCTAATAATGAGCTGATGATCTGAATCAGGTGTGTTTGATTAAGGAGACATGGGCTGTATCCAAAATTGCCCCCATACCCTCATTCACTATTCCCTACATTAGTCCACTCATACAGTTCACTTGAAGGAGTGAATGAAAACGAGTGAGTGAATTCGGACACTGAGTGCACCAGAAGGACTGCCGCTTTTGCATATTTGCTTGCTGTTTAATAATCATTTGAAACGGGCAGCTCCAGTAGTAAGATTGAAGGATTTATCTTGAACTCTGTAACGGAAATTATGTATAAACCCTAATAGTCAATTTACAATTCATTTGTACCGGTGTTGTTTTACACCGTGGACGAGCGCTTCTAAAATAAATGAATGGATGATTCAGCTGCGGGTGCCATCTTCTGGTGAGACGCAGGAATTCATTCGGCGCGTGACTCTCACAGTGCATTATGGGGATTCTCTAGCCGTTGAGTGTACATCAGTTGTACGCTCGTTTTTGTGGTGCATTGTGGGATTGAATGAGTGCATTCGAGAACGTCCACTATGGTTTCGAACACCACTTAAAATGGTTGTCCCCTCAAATAGTGCACTATTTGAGGGTATGGGGGAGATTTCGGAGACAGCCATGGAAAACATGCAGTGTTGGGGGAACTCCAGGAACGTGGTTGGGAACCACTGGCCTAGAAGACCAGCTTGGCGACCTGCTAAACCAACCGAACCCCAACTAAAATATCTTTTCCAGCAGGGATGAAAAATCAAAAGGTTCTTCCATTGCATTAGATTCCAAAAAACATTTTTGGAATGTTCAGCAGCAGCGCTTCCTATGGTCCTAAAAAATGTTAAATAAATATATAAATACGGCACTTTTAACTCAAGTGTTGTTCTGAGTCACTACATCTTACACACATATAAGCACACAGACGCACACATACACACTTAGGCTTCCCATCAGCAAATTAACTGAATAAAGAGGCTCTCTTTGCTGGGTCGTTTGAGTGGCTAATTAGTCATCAGCGCATGCTGTGTAGGGAGCGAGAGAGAGAGAGAGAGAGAGGAGCGCAGGAGAGATCGGTTTTGCATCAAGAGGTAGAACTTCAAACGACATCTGATGAAAGCCAAAATGCTTAATTAAAATCTATTTGTATGAGCGAAAAATCATCATAATTTCAACCCCAAAAATAGAGAGGGTGTGAAAAAAAAAAGCTGTTTTGTTAGATGCGGGTGGAGATATAAACACATTAGTTTAGATAATGTGCCGACTTTATTATCCAAGCAGGGAGCGGAGACAGCGAGAGGAACTGACTCTGAGATTGGCGATAATTTCCCCTTTGTGTCTAACTTGGACTGCATCCACATTTGCTAATAACAGTTTTGCGATTCTTCCCCTCGCCTCTCTCTGCCCGCTCTTTGTCTGACATTGCCTCTTAGCGTTGCCTGTGAACCCCCTGGCACTGCATTTATAATAGATGGAGCTCAGTGCGCACAATATAAGCAGGGTATGAAGGGGCTTTCTACACTAGCAGCCAGTCCAGAAGAGTTGATTCACCTAATCTGCATTTTCTTTTCAGTATTTTTTTTTTAATGTGGTTGCACAGATGCGTGTGAAAATATAGTGTGCTTATGCCAAGTTCTTTCAACCTTCTGTCATCTCTCAACGGCATGTTGCTTTAAGCTGCATGGCATAGAGAATTTATGCTCTGTGCTTATCAATGCAGGTTGGGTACGTCCTCAGAGCATCTATTAAAGTAATAAGGGCTACAAAATGCACAAGAATGGAATAATTCCAGAGGTGCATGATCTCTCTCGGTTGCTAAAATTCCTGCTCGCTAAAACATGGCTAAAAAAGCTTCAGTGTATGGATAATTCATGCACTTTCCAGGTAGTGCTCAGAATCATAAATGAACGCAGAGCTCACAGGGAGAGCTTGCAGTGGTAAATTGTAGCTGCTGCAGTGGACTGCGTTTCAGTTATTTTAGTCCTTGTTGAAGGCTTTGCTGTATTGCATAACATGAGTCAAATTGTGGCTATAGTATTAGTGCTGTTCTTTTGGTGTCACCAATGAGGTCAGAGAAAATGCACAGGAACCATTTGGCTTCAGGTTAATTGAATGGTCAATATTTCACTGCAGCAGTAGCTGGGATTGCACTGCATTAGAATTCATCTGATACTGTTTCTAACACTTCTGTATTAGGTTTTAAATAGTAACCTCTAAGAAAGCCCTATATGCACAGGGGTTTTCAAACTTTTTGATGCCAAGGACCCCAAATACGATCCTATTGAGAGAGATTCCCTAAAATATCAAATTAATCTATATAATCATGTATAAATATGTATTTATACTGTATTAAAAATATTAAGTGTAATTTTGTAAAGCTATCAAAATAAAATAATTGGCTTTTACATTGTCATTGAATTAAAGAAAACCGTACAAATCTTATCCTGAAAATATTTAAGTTAAGCATATACTGTATATATCCTCCTGAGACCCCCCGAAAAAAAGCTTTGTGAATTTTGTATTTTTTCATGTCATTACATTGTTTAGACCATAAGAAAAAAATTGAAGAATAACATTTTTGAAAAAAATTATATTTTATTCATATTTTATTCTATGTCCTCTGTAGAGGACACTAGGACTCAGTTTTTCTAAAAATAAAATGGCATGAATAGACATCAAAAAGGCAAAACAATGGGATTTTTTTTTTTTAAATCACCAATCAATTTTTAGGTTTCAGGATTTTTTATACTAAACTTTAAGGATGATTCTCAACTATGTTATAAAATATGTAACAAAATGATTTGATATACCATTTTGTTTGTGCAATATGTGTGTAAAAATTTCCATAAACTGGTTTTCCATTAAACACAGTGTATCTATACACTGTATCTAATTTGCATATTAATTTGTTGCTGTTGGGACAGCATGTTGAAAAAAGAATTGTCATAATGGGAGTAATAAATGGCCAGATTTTCATAATTATATCTAATATTTCATAAGACAGTTGATAAATAATTAATTTTCCAATTCAATTGTTATGTCTCCCAAAATGCATAATAAACATGCTTTTAGTCCTGGTGTCCTCTACAGTGGACATGTATGAAATGATGTCCTGTTTCATAACAGGAAGTCATATTTGAATTTGAAAAGATTTAAATGACAATTAAAAAAATATAATCATATTTCCATAAGGATGTAAATTTTTTTTCACTAAATTAAATTAGCCATCTTTAAAGACCTAGGAGAGGGAGTGGTCATGGTGAAACTTCCAAACATTTAGTATCTCTAAAAAGCCCTGAATGTGCTCTGTACAGGACATCCAGACTTACAACTGTGACATGTGAGGTCTCAGAGAAATTCACTAAAATTGAATGTCCACTACAGAGGCAAAAACTCCATAGCTGGGTCTCAGGAGGATATTTATGTAGATTTGATGTTCTTACTGTTAAAAATCAATAATATCAACAAGTAATCTCTTGCTAAATCGTTAAACATTTAATTAATTTCTTGAGTGCACATGGGGAAAAAAAAAACATTTTGTACCATTTTTTTCTGTTTTTTTTTTTTTTGTTTGTTTGTTTGTTTGGTTTTTGTTTTTTTTCCCCGAGACCCTCTAGTGGCCCCCAGACCCCAGTTTGAAAACCCTATGCGTATGCATATTTCAATTCAGTAAAATAGACTAAAAAGTGCAGCTTATCAGCAGACAACAGATGCTAGGCAAAATCTTCTTTTTGGACGATGTATTTAGGTCTGAGGAAAAGGAGATGACAGAATAAGTTAAGATAGGGCATGTACAGCGACTGTAATTTACAGCTGACATGAAGTAAAGAGTTGGAAGGTTTACTCTTCTGTTTGACTGCTAAAGTGCTTTTACCGCAACACAGTGAACAGAACTCTCTAATATCCAAACTGGCCACTGTGACTGGGGAACAATAATGTTAAACCACTGAAAAAGAAACTGCTGAGTGAGCAGTCAGTGAGCCATGATAGCACTGTCTTTCTCTTCCGTCCTCCCTCTGTCTGCTAAAGTATTCATCAGAGAAAAAAACCAGGGTGAGGGGAAAGGTATCTTAAGTAATAAGACGTCATTTCTCACTCAATAAGCACCGTACGAAATGCGCTACGCTACATGGATAAATTCTGTTCCCTCAACCACAGCAAGTGAAATAATTCCACGGATGTTCAGTTTCTCTCCCAGAAAATCTTGCCCCCCAGCTGCACTCCGAAATTTTTCTGTCCAAAAGTCTCTATGTAGCAGATTTAGGCGTTTACACCTTCCATGGTGTGACCAACTGAACCAATCCCAACTGGAAATGTGTTGACGTGCCACGTGTTTCATTGTAGCACGCTCAGCTGTAACCAACAGTGTTTTTTCAGACGGTTAGCATTCCCTCTCTGGACTTAAAGCGTATTCTGAGGCTTACCATCTCATGTTTATGCATTTCTGTTTCTCCTGCAGACATGTCTGGAACTGGAGAGGTACCTACAGACGGAGCCCAAAAGGCTTTCGGAACTTTTCGACGATGAGCTCGACTGCCTCCTTACGCCAGCCTTCATGAAGGGAGACAGCGACGAGGACCTGATGGACCCCCTGCTGCCCAGTTTATCCGATGAGCCCAGCCCGCCACCTCTGCTTGTATCCCTACCCAAAAACCTTCATGCCCCAGCCAACACCAAGAATACCGAGGCAGGGCTGAAAGAAGCCAGCGGAGGGGTTAATCCCGCCCAGCTAAACGCTGTCACGTCCCTCACGCCGCCCTCCTCCCCGGAGTTGGGACGCCATCTTGTCAAGCCTACGCAGACTCTTACCGCCACAGCCGATGGCACGCTCACGCTGAAATTGGTGGCCAAGAAAGTCGGTCTCGGGGCGGCAAAGCTGGTGGCAACGCATTCGCTACCTTCGCCACCAAATCGCGGGGCACAGAGCGACGGAGAGGGAGGACTGGGAACGGTAGGCGGAGGGGACATTCCGGAGAACAAAAAGAGGGTCCATCGTTGCCAGTTTAATGGCTGTAGGAAGGTTTACACAAAAAGCTCCCACCTAAAGGCACACCAGAGGACACATACAGGTGATTAACTGCATCAATGACATCCAATATGTTTTGTAGCATTTAGCATCACATTTTTAGCTTTCCTGGAGAAAGGTTTCTGGTATGCCAAATCTAACTCTGCATGTAATGAGATGAAGTTTCAGAGTTTGGAAAATCTTCTTTGCCAAGCCTCTGATACTACAGAAGGGTCACAAGAGATCTTGTGAAGCTAACTCGATTTTTGCAGCACAACCCCACAGCAAGATAGCTGGTTTTCTCTCTCCCGCACCTTAATCTCAGACTAAAATGAACCCAGCCACACCATTCAAAACCTGCCAGTGCAGTCAGTAATTGCAAGATGATTGATAGACCGACTGAGCTAAATCTCGTTTCCCAGCTAATTCGGGCTTGCACGCTCCGGTGCCATCGTTTCTGCCCTCTCGCTGAACCTGAGAGCGTGTTGCACTCTGCCGTGGCCCCAAAACCTACTATGACAGTGGCCTCAATGCAGCGTATCTGGCCCCTGTGGCCAGTTGTTGACTCGGCAGGTTCCTGTGAGCGCTGGTGATGCTAATCGCTTTTGGGCTGATTATAGCGTATAGACGGCGCTTTCGCTTTTGAAGATGGGGGGAAATAAGCAATAGCAGGAAAAAAAGGGGAAAATAAAACCCTGAAGAGACATTTTGGCTTGCTGGCTCATCACATTATGTGTTTATCACAAGACAGATTTATTTTTTTAATTGACCTAATCCTGTTTTTTTTTCGGTTATCATTTCTGTAGATTACTAAAACAGGCAGATTAAAATTACAACAGGATTTAAGAGAAGCCTACACGCTATAGGGCCCTAGACTTTTTGTTTAGAAGCACTTGTGACCCTGAAAAGTGAATTAGAAAATTTCTGAATTCTGTAGAAATAAGATATACATAACACAACTTATTTTTTCCAAACTGAATTTTTTAAGATAACTTGAGAGGTGATACTACACAAAAGCAGACCTGACTGATACCCTTTAGGCTGATGATAACACGGGGCAACTTTTTGAGCAATTTTGACGGGCAACTTTTTTTGAGCAATGTTGCTTGGGCACTTTCCCATTGAGAATGGGTAACAAATTTCTGTCTAGATATTTTAGATCTGTTGTGGGCCCTGTGTCTTACCTGGTTGCCCATTGACGGCAACATTGATCAAAAAGTTGCCCAGTGTATCATCAGCCAAACACCCAAACATCTATAGGACACTTAACAAATCAGTAGTTTATGAACGGTCAAATATTAAAATGATTAGCACACATTATTTTATTGGAGCGATCTATACACTGCTATTAACAAATCCTACTAAGATGAAAGCTTTGCTCATGAATATTTGAATGAATTACGCTATGCAATGTTACATTGTTAGAGACAGATTTTGTTAAGCACGCATTAACCAGCTAGTAAAAATCCAACAAAGCTCATGACTTCATTTGACTGGACGCTCCCAAAAGTTTGCCAAAGAACATACTGCATGTCCAAAGGATTTAAAACTTTACATTAAAATGGATTGTGTTCAAAAACATCTAGACAGTGAGAAATGGATGGAGCAGAATGCTGAAATCTTGACACGTATGAAATCTTTTTAGAACTATTTTTAACTTGATGCTGTCTTTAAAAAAAATAAAAAAATAAAAATCCACAACACTCATGCCAAAGAACGCTGAAAAAAACAACAACCACGCTTTCTCTTTTGACTCGGATAGAAAACAAAAGCACACTAAAGCATGTAAAGTTAGCTGCACCAGGAAGTTTTTATTTCTGATTGTTTTAATATACAGATACATTTGATCAGGTGTCAGAAGTCACTCGAGTAGTTTTTCACATTCGCACTCCATTTATGCTCATAAATGTGTAGAGCAGCCGTGGAGCCTAATGACATGGTCCTACTTTGCTTCGTCAACAATGCTTGCTGAAGTTAATAGCACATCCCTGAATGGGATTTGGAGGGTAAAAGTGGGTTAGAATTAGAGAGCTAATTTTGAAATGCAACATGAGCCACTGGAGAAGACAAAATAAATGGATGATAATTGAGCACTACCTCTGAAATCTAAACTTCGGAGACAATAATAGTTTACCGCCACTCTGTCTTGAGGAAATGTAATTAACCGCACCGTACACACCTAGGACACTGGTGCGAGGGAAGGAGCTTGCTGTTTTGGAGGGGGTTCGTTGCTAGGAGTCTATATCAAAAGACTGTAACAAGCTGATTATGTACAGCTGTAGATACCAATCGAAGCGCCAATATGCCAGATCAATCCCACCTTTCCCCTACCCTCTTTGGTACAGTTGGGGTTGCCAGGCAACTACATCATGCATATCTAAAGCAAGCAATAATTGGTTGGTATTGCAGTGTCCATAGGTTGCAATCCGACTGGATGGCTCTTTCTCTCTCTCTTCTCTCCCTTTAACACTCTCTCTACCTCTCTCGGCTGGTTGCTAGGCGACTCCATCATGCATCCATGACTCTCCAAGTTATAATTGGCCTGTGTTATGGTTGCCTTGGTTGCAGGTCCAAGCCTGCCTCGCTGCTGTCAGACGGCAAGAGAGGGAAGGAAATAAAGAAGGGGAGGAAGGGGGCTACGGCATAAGGAGAGAGCGAATGCGAGGGGTCTTTGGCCAATTATTGTGAGTGTAGCGCGAAACGTTTGCCGTCTCACACCTGCGGCCCCGCCGCTCTCCAAATGACACAGAGATGCTCTTCCTGTGCACTTGTAGCAGTCACAGACACGAGAGCAGACGTGGCGATATTTTCTCCAACTGATTTTATAAATTGAAGGAGCTCAAGGACAGGCAAACATAATAAAATAAACCTCAAGGCACTTTGACCTGCTGTTTGTCTGTGCGCGTCTTGCCTGGCAGAGAAAGATGAGAGATGTCAAAGAAGGCCCGCTGCTTGTTTGCAGTATTCCCAGGGGTGAACCAGTGGGAAAAAGGCCAAGTACATTGTATTATATTTAAAAATCCTCTTCTCTTTGTCATCAAAATCAAGAAATATGTCTATGGGGGATGGAAAGAGGAACCGGTCATACGTCTTACTTGGAGTCGTTTCCTCGTCGCCGCTGCCGTGTCATTCTTTACTTTGTGTTGCATCATAAGAGAATTCCAGGACCGACCGAGCGATGTAGCGGTAAACCCGTCGTTATGTCATCCTTTACCCCTTGCATCATAAAGCTAAACAATGAGATGGGATAAATAGATGAACAGACTTTGATTTCATTACAGCAATATGTATGCTCATATCAACTGCATACATTTTTGGTATATGAAATATTGCGAATAACTTCCACTTTCTCCACATCATATTGGATCATATTTTCCTCACAAAAAAGGGAAATGGAGAAAGGAAAATAACAGCCTGTAATCATTTCCATTCCTCTCTATGATTTTCTCCGTCAGTATCCACAGTCAGTCGTGGAGGTCCAGGCACATCCTTGCTGAAAGACTAGCATAGAACAGCATGAATTTCTATGCTGGTCCAGACTGGTTTAGACTGGTTAGGGTGATCTTAGATCGGTTGTGTAAGATCACGGATTAATTATCAATAATCAAAAACCAAAAAGGGAAGTCGTGGCCTAATGGTTAGGGAGTTGGGCTTGTAACCTGAAGGTTGCCGGTTCGATTCTCGCACCGGCAGGAATTGAAGGTGGGGATTGTGAATGAACAGCACTCTCTCTGCCTTCGTGAGTGTAGCGAAACGTTTGCCGTCCATGACTGAGGTGCAAGGCACCGAAGCAAGGCACCGAACTTGAGCAAGGCACCGAACCCCCAATTGCTCCCTGGGCGCTGGAGCAATGGCTGCCCACTGCTCCGGGTGTGTGTTCATGGTGTGTGTGTGCGTTTGTTCACTATTCACTGCTGTGTGTGTGCACTTGAATGGGTTAAATGCAGAGCACCAATTTCGAGTATGGGTCACCATACTTGACAATACGTCATGACTTTCACTTTTCACTTTCAAAAATCTAGCTATGTGTCTGCCCATCTATCCATCTGTGTAGGGGTGGGCAATATACCCATAGACACGATTAACCGGTAGAGATTTTGGACTATCGTTTCTATCGTGGTTGCTCACATGACGTTGCTGTGCTATGTGGTCACGAAAACTTATCGTTTGCACGTGATTTTAAGCATTGCAGTTTAAAAACAAGTGATTTTAAGCCACTGAAATGCAATCAGCAGCGAAAGAGAACTCATTTTGCTATATGCGCGCTGTTTGAGAGGCACGTGCACATGAGTTATTTTTGCCGCTTTATAGGCCAAAATGCCTGTCTTTGCAAGTATCCTTGTAAACACAGTAATTTAGGTCTTAAGTGAAAGCAAACAGCTGAGAAAGAAAACACGTGTAACAGTTTATTGGATCCGGGTAGCTCTTAAAGTGACAGCAGTAGCTGTCATTCAATGTTAATCAAACAACAAAAGAGAGAAAATCTCTTACTGCTCTTGACTAAATCACTTTTGTAACTTTAATAAGAACAAACATTTATAATTTACACAGCAGTTTTTATAGGCTACATTTGATTGCGTTATACAATTTATGTAGCATTTTTATTTATTTTTTCTACTGTAGTTTTTTGTCCTATTGCTTGTAATTAATTTATTATTCTTATTTAATCGCTGACTGTTTACTTGTCTTCAGTCAGCTTGAGGTTTTTTTTATTTTTATATAAAAAAAAATTATTTTTATTTTTTTTAATATTTAGGCTATTATTAGTTTTTTGTGTAATTGACACTGGTGACAAGAATTCTATGGCATCAAACATTTTGATATCACAAAGACCTTATTTAAAAGCAAAAATAACTACAGTATATCGTGATATATATCGTTAATGTGAAATAAAATTACTCGTATCATGATATAAGATTTTGGTCATATCTCCCACCCCTACATCTGTACGTCCATCTATTGGCGCTTTTCCACTGCATGGTATAGCACGGTACGGTTCGGTACGGCTCACTTTTGGTGGGTTTTCCACTGGGTACCTAGTACCTATTGGCGCTTTTCCACTGCATGGTACGGCATGGTACAGTTCAGTACGGCTCATTTTTGGGGGGTTTTCCAATGGGTACAGTACCTGGTACCTGGTACTTTTTTTAGTACCACCTCGGCCGAGGTTCCAAGCGAACCATAACGTTACCAAAACGTGATGTGTAAACTCTGCTGATCACTGATTGGAAAATCATCACTGCCTGCGTCATTGAACTTGTGGCGCGAAATACAACAGACCCGCTAGATTTAAATCAGCACAGCCAGTGAAGGTTCGAACGCAACTGTTTTGAATGAGCACGCCTTTCTTTTAACAACCAAAAAAATGGCTGTTTCATTGTCTGTTGAGGAAGTACAGACGATTCTCTCGTTGATAGCCGAGGAGCGGATCCAGCGAGAGCGTGATGGAGCGACGCGGAATTAAAAAGTTTTTCAGGAGTCACGGCAGTAGAGGTGGCGCAACTATGACACGTGGTACTAAACTGCAGTGCGGTACTAAACTGCAGTGGAAACGCAAACCGACCCGAACTGAGCCGTGCCGTGCCGTTCTGAACCGTGCCAAGCCGAGTTGTACCACACAGTGGAAAAGCACCATATAGTACCTGGTACCTGGTTCTTTTTTAGTACCACCTCAGTTGAGGTTCCAAGCGAACCGTTCCGTTACCAAAACGTGACGTGTAAACTCTGCTGATGACTGATTGGCCGGAGAGAATCGTCACTTTTGAACTTGCGACACGAGAGACACCAGACTGCTAGATTTAAATCAGCACAACCAGCGAAGGATCGAATGCAACTTTTGTTTGAACAAACGCACCATTTTTTTAAACAACCAAACCGTGTCTGTTAAGGAAGTACAGACGTTCCTCTTGTTGATATCCAAGGAGCGGATCCAGTGAGAGCTTGATGGGGCGACGCGGAATGAAAAAGTTTTTGTTGTGCGTTTTGTTTGTGTCGCGTTTACGGTGATGTCACGGAAGTAGAGGCGGCGCAACCAAAACGACATATGTATAATCCCACCCACTCTAAATTGGTACTAAACTGCAGTGGAAACGCAAACCGAGCCGGGCCGTGCCGAACCAAGTCATACCACGCAGTGGAAAAGCGCCATATCTGTCTGGACTGCCTATCCAAGGCCACCATAGCAATCAAATGCCATAGAAATGCCATAGGAACCACTTAGAAAATCTAAGCAACAACCACTCATAGTGCCCTAGCACCCTACCTACTTTGTCTGACTGACTGTACTAAATCTAACGGTTATAACTTTCAGACAAGGCTTTGCGTCAAGCCAACATCATGTCTTGAAAAACTTAACCTAAACCTAACTAAAGGATGAAAGTAGCCTACATTCCTAATATCATGTGTTTTTATTGAAGAAATAAATTACCAACTTGGTGAACAATTATTTCCAATTGGGCAACTTCAACTTTAATGGAGCTTTACTCTAGCTAGTAAGATAGGTACACACATTGTTTGCTGGAGAAGCTGGCAGCTCTTGTGCTGTGAATATGGCATTGTTTCCCATTAACCGTCATTAAGACCCCAATTATCATTACCACCTCCGGATCTGAATCAGTGCCATTGACACCCTCCCCATTCCCACCCAGGCCCCAGGCTGAAGCCCGTTCTGTTCCCCAGAAACACTGCACTGCACTGTGCCGGGACCCTGTCTTCGGGTGCTGAAACCCCCCTTCCTCTCTCACTCAAGGCCATATTTTAAATCTGCGGCATAAAAGTATGGCATGTGGAACAATTGGTGTCTCCTTTCCCATCTGTTTAACTTCATTTGAATTTCAGAGCTCACTGGGTGTATGGAGAACATTTAGCACAAATGGCTTCATTTTGGATACTTGACTTTGGGTTATGAATTCATTCTGTTATGGTGACTGAGCACATTTAGGCAGCTCCTCTTCAATTTAAGAAAAGATGGAAAATGACCCTTGATCGAATCAATTTCTGTGTCTGAAAACCTTCGCCTCCGTATATTGCCTGAGAAGGCATCATTTTTCACGTTGCGACAACTGAGAATGCAGGAGGTTTGGGCTACAGAGATATGATTGGTCGATCGGGAGAGAAAGCGAGCGATCTGATTGGCTGGATTGGATGTGTGATTGAGAGAAACAGTAATGAATGATGTAGATAATGGAACTGCTGACGGTGCTCACAGTGGCACAGCGGCTGCTCGCTCCAGAGGTGCACCATCTGTGTACAGGTGTGTGTGAATGGTGAAGCAAGGATTAAATGATGTGTGTTTGTGCATGCAGGTGAGAAGCCTTACAAATGCTCCTGGGAAGGCTGTGAATGGCGTTTCGCACGAAGCGACGAACTGACAAGGCACTACCGCAAACACACTGGTGCCAAACCTTTCAAGTGTAACCACTGCGACAGGTAAGGGACACACTCCAAAACCTGCAAAGCTGGCTCACAATAAAATGTATGCACATATTTAACCCTTTTTAGTTCTTTAACTAAACCCCCACCCCGACACACACACACATTCAAGCATACTAGTCCACAGTCCTCAAGCGCCCATAAACAAATTCCTCAAGTTATGAGACCACAAGACTAAACTCTCTCCCTTAAAAAGAACCCATCGCCCCCTCCCTTTGCTCTTGTTTTCTCGAATTCTCTCTGATGGCACGCACAGAGCCGTACTGCATCGGGCTCATTGGAATTGAGTGCAGGCCCAGTTCCCTGCTGAATAACTCATTCACAGTCTGGTCCTGTGATACCCATTACCGAATTACTGCGAATATCTCATTCTCACATTCTGTTCCACTCTCCTCCATCCTCCCATCGGTACAGTGTATGCCCACACTGTGGCTTGAGTGCAGGGAGAAAGAGAAGTTACAGGCATGGGTGTGCATTCCAAGGTAAGAGAGTTATATAACAGTAATATAAAAGAGCTGGGGAGAGGCACAGGATGAAATGGATGCACGTAGGGCTCTAGAGGAAAGACAGCATATTTGATGAGGGTTTTTTTGACTGAATACGGAAACATCAGCACACAGTAAGCGGTTTTTGTAGGACGTTATGTAGAATAACTAATCCCAATTTGCATACTATTAGAAATGCACTGACATTTAAATTCTGGTCAATACAACAAACCAACATTTATTCTGATGTTATTATGGATAAATGATAAATGAAATGTATTTTGTCTAAAGAAATAAAAAAAATATGAAACAGTAAGTCAGTAACAGTAAGCAAATTGGGGTGCACACTTCTCAAAAATTATTTAAACAATGTTCCTACACCTTTTGGCCACTGAATTGTTCATGATTACTAGGTAAGGATTTTAAAAAAATGCTTAAATCATAACAATTGCACTTCCAAAGAGAAAAATTTTTTCTAACAAAATATTTCATAGCTGAACACAGTAAATACATTTATACATTCTACATAAGCAGTGGTGTATTATAACGAAGTAATAATACTTCGTTACAGTACTTAAGTATTTTTTGGGAGTATCTGTACTTTACTTGAGTTTTTATATTTCAGCCAACTTTTACTTTCACTCCACTACATTTCCTAATTAAAATGTATACTTTTACTCCGATACATTTCCCGAAGCATATTCGTTACTTACTACAAAATAGTCAGAAGACAGAAGAACACGGACTGCAGGAAAGCAGGATTGACGAATCAGTGGTTTGGAGTTTGCAAGTTAGACTCCTAAAAAGTCTTTTATGTTGAATAAATGGTTCAGTGACTCACTTATTAACACAGTCAAATGCTTTGTTCCTGAATGAATCAGCCGTTTGAATGAATCGGTTGAATCTCAATGACTCACTCATTAACAGTGACTTGCTGCCACCTACTGGAGGTTTTAATTTTACATTTCAACTTTTTTTTTTCATGTTTTAAATTATTTCAAATATCAGTATTCAACATTTTATGTAACTGCAGGTTAAATGCATCCATGTCCCCTCTGAGATACGTAAACTGTGTAAATACATCTAAATGCTACTTCAGATGCAGATTCCAGAAATGTTTTCTTATGTTGGAATGAAAGACACTAAGTACCGGATGAAGTGCTTCTTATTATTACCCAAAATTACAAAATGGAAGAAAGAGTTAAAACTGAACACAATCTTGCTACTCAAGCTGTGTATAAACATTTTATATATATTTATTTGCTTTTTTTCCATTTTGCATTTGCTTGTACTTTTACTTTCAATACTTAAGTACGTTTAAGATTAAAAAAGTACTTTTCATACTTAAGTACAATAAATATCACATACTTTAAGACTTTTACTCAAGTAATATTCTAAATGGTGACTTCAACTTCTACCAAAGTCATTTTCTGGCAAGATATCTGTACTTTTACTTGAGTATGGCTTCCAGGTACTTTATATACCACTGTACATAAGACATAAGGTTTTTCAGGAAAAAAAAGAAACAGGAAATCACAAGTTTAAAATTCCCTTAAATTTCATATTTCTAGGTTTTTCATGACTGCGGGATCCCAGTTTAAATCTTAAGGGCTATTTTAGGGCACACACACGATGAAGAGGCAGCGCGGTGAACGTGTTTGTGTGTGTGTTGGTGATAAAGAGGTGAAGAGACACAGGAACAGCAGAGAAAAAGAGAGATTTGCATTAGCACGGGGAGAAAGAGTGATAGCCTGTCAGGTGACAGTATTAGGAAGCTGTCACTCGGGCCTGGCATGCGGGCAGCAATTACACAGTGGAGGCCGCATGCCCACTGAGCCAGCTCCAGGTGGAAGCACAATTAGACACGGCTCCCTGTCTCGCCGTCGGCATCAAACCAACCTCGCTGCAGCCTTTTGAAAGTTGTCCATTGAACATTTCTCTGCTGCTCCATCACAATGAAGCTCCACCGATCCCAGCGGACGAGACGAGGCTGGGACGGCCTCTGTTCTGCAGACTGCTGCTGACACCTGAACAGCGTTGCTTTCCCTCGGGCGCAACAGAGCACGTGAACTCTCTGGGGAAAGGCATGGGGAAATCTGTGTCCCTACACTCATTACTCAGTGTTTAGCTATTGCATGACAAAAGGAGGAGGAGCCGGCTTAGATAAGCAAATCAACATTGGCAATTCTTTCTCCCTCATGTCAGGTATAAACAAGGACATCTTCTGAATTTGGAGTCTAGCCTAAGCAATTTAGCTCCGCTGCAGAATCCCACAGAAAGACCCCCATCATTCCCTGGGAAGCATTTATAAACTGAGTCCTCCTGTTACTCGCTTTTAATACTAAACCTTGAAGAATCTCTTTGGGGAGCACATCCATTTTTAGTTGTGCATTGCATTATAAGTGTATATAGAGTGGGAAAAGTATTACAATTGTGAACAGCGATGCTGCTAGGATGTGAAAGTGACCTTGTCCAGCATTATTGCTCTTCACTGGGACAACAATCAAAAGTAATGTGTAGGAATGACAGGAGGAGGCAGTACTGTACTGTCTGATGGCAGGAAAGATGCCCAGTTTAATCTGGATGGAATAAGCCAGCGGCTAAAGGTGATTCAGAGTGCACTCTGTTGAAAAGATGTGCAAAATTGCCCATTAAGGTGTTCAGTTTTGCAACTGTCCTCTTTTTAGGCACTGCCTCCAGTCAGTTCGGGGTGAGTCCTGTAACAGAGCTGAACTTCCTGGTCAGTTTGTTTCACCTGAACTGCCAAAACGTGAAATAGATCATGGAATAGAATAGAATAAAATAGAATAGAATAGAATAACACACAATGTGGCATTTCTTCTACAATTTATAGTATAGTGCCAGACATTTGCAACCGTATCAAGTTACATAGATGGTCCCTCTGGGGCAACCTGAGGTTAAAAGTCTTGTTCAAGGCCATAACAGTGATAGTTCAAGGATTAAACCTTGCAGGGTTAAACCTACAACCTTTCAGTTCAACTTAAATAACCCATGCTATTTAAAAGTAACAGTTCACCCAAAATTACATGTTCTGTCATCATTTACTCACCTTTATATTGCTCCAAACCTGTACAACTAAATTCATATACTAAAATAACTAAAACTGAAAGAAAGATAAATGAAAGTTAAATATAAAAATAAAGGCTGATTGATCAATTAATAAATACTATAATAGTATATAAATAATACTAAAATAATACTGGCCCCACAAAATGACTCCATACATCTCAACTATCACTATGCAAAGTCTTCTGAAGCCATACAAGTTTGAGTAAGGAAAAAAGTTATCAATGTAATTTAGTAATTTTTTTTCTTTAAAATATCATTCTTACATCCATATTTTCAAATGTGGTATAGTAATACTAGTATTACTAAATCTTGTAATACTCAAAAAATGACTGAAACTAAAAAAAAAGGTAACTATACATAGGTAAAATAAATGTGTTAAAAAAGTTTAAACATTCTTAAGATAAAAGGAAAGTCAAACAGGTTTGGAATAGCATGCTGTATTGTTTCTCTCTTTTAGGTGTAATTACTGACTGCACGTGTGTTTGTGTTATCACAATGGGTTAGGAGCAACAGTCATGGGCAGTCTAACAGTAAATACAGTTGGCCAACACATACTCAGTCATACTGTCTCACAGTCACACACACACCAGTGTACTGGGCATCATTAATCCTGCCTAATCAAGCACAGCCCCCTGTCGGGTGTTGAGAGGGATTGAGTGAGAGGTGGGGGGCGGGGTTATGAGATCTAAGGGTGTGCCAGCTGGTGTAGCAGCCACTTACAGTGAGTCACAGGACCATCTGTCCAGTCGCTCTGCCCTGCCTCCACACACACACATACACACACCTAAAAGCCTAGTCACAGCAAGATCGATGCAAATCAATGTGTAATATACAATGTCATCAGGCTCTGCCAAAAATTCACATACCTGAACGAAAGGAAAATGTACAACTATCATTCGCATAAAACAAATCCACTGCCAGATGCTGATTGGTCAATTCTGCAGTGCAGCTGTGCTAAAATTAACAATATTAGAAATAAAGAAAAATTGTCATAGCAGCACTGGTAATGGTAGAGTATAAGGCCTAAATGCCGTGAAAATAATGTCAACACAATGCAACAGTAACCACCCACTTTTTCAGTGGCTTTGGTTCTGGAAATATTTTTCCCCATTCATTTTTCACATTAGAACTTTTTTTTTTTTTTAAATCCTCAATAATGGATATAATATGGCTGTTAAGAACTGTGAATGCCAAAACAATGGTACAATATAAAAATAATGATTTGCAGAAATTTTTGATTTGTAAAAATAATAAAATTTGTAAAAATAAAAATCACAAAATATTCATAAATCTTTTAAGGATTCATGGGTAGTGAACTGCGCTTTTTTACTTGGACAATGTCAATTAAATAAAATTTTTAAGCTTTTTTTAACCTTAGTGCTCATGGTAGGTCTGTCTTGAAAGGTTTCTATGGAATTGTAAAAAAAAAACAGTTCCTCTATAGAGAAAATGAATGGGATTGTTACTTCTAAAACCTGGCTTTTGCACTCCATAGACCTTAAAGGGGTCCTATTATGCTCTTTTACAAAGTCTTGATTTTGTTTTGGGGGTGTACTAGAACATGCTCTCATGCTTAGTGGTTTAAAAATCGCATTATTTTTCACATAATTTACATTATTACAATTCCTTTCTCCCCAGCCTGGCACAAACGGCTCGATTAGTTCCGGGTTTGATGAAGGCCCGCCTTCCGAAAAACGAAATGTGTTGTGATTGGTTAGCTGTCCCAGTGCGTTGTGATTGGCGAACAGCTTAGACGGTGTTTCAGTACTGCCCCGCCCTTTGCCAAAACAGCAAGTTCATCAATATTGCCATATCAATTCAGACCCAAAGAATATTGAACACGAGGATCGCGCAGAACCTTTGCACGCACGGATATTGCAAGACATATTAAAGTGGTAACGTTATTGTTGTTGTTTTTTTTTGGCTAAATCACGTTTTAGATAGGATGTCAACAACAGCTTAAAAATAACTGCATTTGCTATGTACAGATAAGTGCAACGGTAATATGTATTATGTTTATTGTTCTTTAATTCTAACATTATAACATGAATTGCAGTGAAACTCTTATACAGTTGAATTTATTTATACCATAGTCCCACAGAGTTACACTATTTGTGGCGGCATATATATGCAAATTAATTCTCTGTCAGCGGGAGCCGCTGTTGGAGCGGGAGAGAGCGAGGTTTCCCCGGTAACGCTGTACACAAAGCAGAGCTCCTCTCACAAACGCTGATTTATCAAACATTACATGCAAGACGAAATGAAAATGACATCCAAAATTTTCTGAAAACAGTCCGTTTCCATCAGAAATACAGTGACATAAAAACACCCGCACCACACCAGGTTTTGATTTTGAAACATGCAGTGCTCAACCACAAGTGTTCTCCCCACCTGCTAACCATTCGAATTTCCATAGGCAGGATTTACTTTTATGATATTCTAATGGACCGCTTTGTGATATCACAAATACAGGAAAACAACTTTGTAGTCCAAACGAGCCGTTCGTTGTAGTTCTTGAAAAGGGATTTTTTAAAAACGGAATATCTCCCTTTGGGGTGGACTTTAAGATTTGTAACTTTGTAGATCGTTTTATGCCAAAACATACACACTACACACTGACTAAAATTCAAAAAGTGAAAAAGCATAATGGGACCCCTTTAAGCCCTCACTGAGCATACAAGTATGACTGATCATTGCAAATATGATCAAAGGAATTTTCTTGAAGGGCCATACAGAGAAAGAAGGAAAATACTGAGAAAATGGTTGTAAATTTGTTCAACGTTCAGAACAGAATTCCTCAAAGAAACTGGGGAAAACCAGAAACCATCTGACTGATATATATAATATAGAAAATCATCAAGATGACTCATTCGAAAACCAATTGTCTACCTGTAGATGTACATCCTCCTTCCACCCCAATTTCTATCTTGGCTGCTTCCCATCCAAAAAGCAACAGAGGAGTTAACACTGTGGCTCTTGACTAATTAATAATGGATACAGCCAGAGGCAAATTGAAATTATAATTCTCCACTCCTTTCCAACTCTCTACACTCTGAGTTTTTATTCATTCCAGTTAAGATTCACTTTCAGAACTATAGCTGTAATATTGTATTCCTCATAGCCGTATAAATGTAACATAGACATGGCATCGCAACACCGTATTTTCTAAGCACGTTTATGTATTTCTCCTACCGGCAGTGGCTACTTGTGAGCTTAATTGATGATGACACAAAAAGCCCACGGCCCACAACGAGAAACCAACCACCATGACTCAAGTGCTACACAACTAATGCGGCTGCACAGTTTAAACAATACCATCTCACCTCCAGCCTCGAAATAATTTCTTAATTCAAATAGGCTCGGTGTGATTTGTGGTCGCACTCCCAAAAAATCATTTCTTTCGCAAGGCTCGGCACAGACTTCCCTGCTAACTGCACTGGCAAGATATGCGTTCAAAACGATCTGTCACTCAGTTTTAAAGCAAAAAGCTGGCTATGCTTAAAAATTCTTTTTTTCCCCAAACGCCAAATGTTGTTTTCTCTGTTCCATCTGCAAAGCCGCCACACGTCTTCCAAGAAACTCATACTGCGTCCCTCTTTAGTGTGATGATAACTGTGTTTCCTTAAGTAAATCCAAGCTAACTCTCTCTCCTCCTCTCTTTACAGATGTTTTTCCAGGTCTGATCACTTGGCTTTGCACATGAAGCGACATATCTAAGGCCAAGGGAGACGGGAGAGAGAGAGTGAGAGAAAAAAATGAGTGAGAACGAAGAGGAGAACAGGTGTGCACTGCCCAGAACATTCACAACAGACTTTGGGTGCACATGAGGGGTCTGGCCGCAAAAACGTCACCAGGAGGAACATGTGAGGCGGCGTGGGCAAACATTGTTGGATTCTGAAAGTCTAAAAGCCTTTTCATCAGCGATTAGCCATGCCTTACCGAGTGCTAGCTTGGAGGTCAGACACTGCCAAACACCACCGTTTTTTTTCTGTCATTCTCTTTGTGTACAGTAAATCAACCATTAGCATGGAACGGATATTCAACACTACATGTATAAAACCGAAACGCACATGTCATTCATCACGTAACATAACAGTTCTACTAGAGAATCATGTTCATTGTACATTCTGGAACTTCCTTTTTCTTTTTCCAAGGACACATCACAATAACCAACCTGCAGCTATGTCGTATACAGCAAACAACCAAACACGGAAAACAACATTGCCAATACGTTCTGAGGAGTGACCAATGGAACAAGCGGCCAAACGCAATGCCCAGACCCTGAAGTAGGCTCTGCGTGGGAAAAAATGAAAAACAAAAAAATACGGCAACGCTCAGGATGTGTGCTGACTTCTCGTACTCTTCGCTCAGGAGCGAACTCTTCTCTGCTCTTCACGCCCGTCACCTCACGGGCAACCGAAATGATGCGCAGCGACACTTTCTTGCCTTTGTTTTTTTTAAAGACAGTGTTAAAAAAGATGGTTTGTTTTCCTTCTGAGCTGAAATGTCTTAAACTTCTGAAAAGTAAAAACTTGCTTTGTGAACAAGCATAAATGTGCACATGCGGGCAACGGGAGGGAACTGTGAGCCCTTCTCAGTATGCACAAGGTTCAGTGACTGCTATCTGGCACTAAAACGAAACGTTTGAAGCATAAGACGGGAACAGAAACCCCCCAAAAAAGATCGGGATTGCTGGCTTGGTATGAAAGGAGAGAAGTCTTCTGTTTTTCATTTTGCTTTGCTCTGATTTGATCCGGGAAAAGCAAACCAGATCATGTCGGCACGGACCTTGTGTGTCGCTCTTGACACTGAAAAAAGTTCTTTTGCTTTGTGTTGATAATGGCACCCATGTAAGAACGTAGTAGTCCGGTGCCCCGGAGGAAGCCAATGGAGGAGACGTTATTTGGGGGGAGGGGCTTATATGACAGCTGGCAGGACGTTTGACTCTCAGATTGGAGAACCTGCTGGGATCAGGATCCAAAAGAACTTGGTGGCATCAGCCAGACAAACTTTGCCTGTTTCGTATCCATTGTCTGCACTGATTTTTTCAATGTTCTCTGTGCTTTTTTTCATACCGTCAAAAAAAGCTCAAAAACAAAATAAAAAAAGCATAAAAAAAAAACTACTTGGAGGGAAAAAAAGCAGAAAACAAAAAATGCATTTAAAAAAAAAAAAAAAAAAAAAAAAAAAAAAAAAACCTGACACACACCACAATACAGACAGAATGGTTTCTTTGCTCTTGGCTTTTTCTTGAAAAAAAACTAAAGAATAAAAAAAAAGTAGAACAATAATTACCAAGTTAATGAACAGCGTTAAAACAAAACACTGCATGGCAGCCTCTTTCAGACAGATACACGCACTCGAACACATACATGCACAGCTTGTCTCTCAGCATTATTTGTTCTGCACCGAAATCTTCACAGCAGGGTTTTAGCAATTGTTGTTTTGTAGGATTGCGTTCCATCCAGACGTCAGACGTTAAATCGAGAGCTTATTGATACACTCGAGCAAATTATGCTAAACCAGGCCTAGGTCTAGCTCTGTGTTAACAATCAGCTTCTAAATACGAAAATGGGGACGAAATATATATCATCGTTCCCAAGGTTGTGAAGCCTGTCGTGGCGTCGCAATCAGGGCGTTTCCCTGCCGTCCCTCCTCTTCTGCATTGATTTAATGGCTGCAAGGGTGGAAGGGAGATTGAAAGCCATTACGATTCAGCGGTAACATGTTTCGGAGTCATCGCAGACTCTACTAAACGATCCTGCAGTATCCCTCGGGGGACCGCAAGAGCTTAACGATCGATGCCGAAACTCTCAGTGCAGCACTGCCTAAGAGTGAAGGGTTGGTGCCTTTCTCTTGGTTTGAGGCCTGCTAAAGGCAGCTCTTCTATCACACATACACACACTCACACACGCCGTCACTTCTGTTTGACCACAACTACACATTAGATTTCAGTTGTCATTTTCAGTTGATTTTTTTTTTTTATTTCCATGTAATTTTCTCCATTGAAATGCAAAGTCATGCCAAAATTTTGACAAAACAGGACATGAATTGGTTCATCTCCACTAATGTACAATAAGTTGTGGTTCGTGCCACTTTTTTCCGCAAGAAGTGGCCTGTGTATGTGACGACTGTATGTATGAGTTTCTGTAAAGCAAGCAAGCAGGATGTATTGCTACAGTGTCATAATAACCTTCTCTAAAATCCTACAATTCCACAAATGGGGCAATTATTGACAGTGTACAGCATTCTACATGTGTCACATCAACTATAAAGATTTGAAAGGGTTAGATTTCCGTTTTACTCACAGATAACAGTGATGAAAAGCTACATTTGTTTCACACTGCTCTACTCTCCTGTTTTTCTCCCTGACAAAATGACGATTCCGTTTATTCCTTCAGTCACCATATGGGATATAACAGGGACCTAAAAAAAATGCCTCATATCATTTTCTTTGACACCGACGAACAATGAAGCCAATCTTCAAATCAATACTGAAGATATTCATATAAATATTGTCTGTTTAAATACAGTGCAAAGCAACATTAAATGCAAAATTACAAACAAAGCTCCAGACATTAACAAATAAATATGGAACAGGCCAATCAGATTCATTAGCAGGCAACATGCCGTACATATCCCCTCACATATCAAGTGCCATTTGAAACCCCCAATATCTCACTCAGAACGACAGCAGTGGTCCAGGCAATCGCACAGGCATCCGATGCATACTTTGCCCAAAGATTTACGCATTTGCAAATAAACTGCTGGGTGTTGAAAGAGAGAAAGAAGAAATTTGTGTTTAATTTTATTCTAACAGTATCGTTTCTGCCCTACACCAGCTTCTTATGATTTGTTCTTGAACATCTAGGTGACCATTGACTTGGTCTCAAGTATGTGAGCTTGTAAAATACGGTTTGAATGCAAAGTTGAGGATGAGTTTTGAGCCTAACGTGAAGTTCAAACAGCGAATTAGTCGCATCGGTTCTAGCACTTCTATAGTCAGAGCAGGTCACGCATGTCTTTAGAAATCAACATCCAGGCGATCGGTTTTAAAACGATCGTTCACGTAAATTCCTAACACAATTCTGATTTAGCTGCACAGAAGACCACTTTATGTACCGCAAGTTATCCGTATGACTTCTTAACGGAGATAATTCTGTGGCGGAGCGTTTTACATGACAGTAAGAATGTTTGAAAACATTCTAAGGGAACAATTTTAAGTGTACTAGATCTGGGCACTCTTCCAGTGAAGCTCCCTTCCCAAGCCGTTTGCTTTTTAGCTTCAAAGAGGCTTTTGGCAGCTTAAATTTTATACAAAAAGATGCTTGAAACATCACAAGGGGATTTTATGACAAAAGGTCAGAGGTGACAACTTTTTCATTTTTTATTGTCCGTATTGGAACAACATTTCACTGCATAACTAACACTCTTCATTGTTACCGCTAGCTTAGTCTGTTTAAATGACACTGCTGTCAATTGTCTACATAACATTTAGTGGCATTTCAAGATGCACTTATCACAAGAACATGGGAACAATTCATTCTTCTGCTTAATAGATAAAGCTTGTAGGTTCATGGCACAACATAAATGGTCTTTTTAGTCAACTGTGCACCAAAATAAAGTCTGCTATTCTGCATATATACTCAAATACTCATCCATAAGTTTCCCAGTCACTCACAAACGGAATTGAGCACTCATTTGTCTTGAGATATGCTGCATCTTGAAGTGCGTCTGTATCCGTGTTTGTCCAAACGTGATATGTCAGTACATAGGTTTTCACCGGGTCTTTCCCTTTGGCTTTTTGCGTTCCTCACCTCCCACCCCCATCTATCCCACCCTGCACCTGCAGAACCACGGTCACTTCCTGAAAACGCTATCACTTCAGTTTCATCCTGCAGTTATGTGTTACCAGCTGTCAGCGATCTCTTACCTATGAATGTCCCTAGACATCATTAACCAGGGAGCAACCGGCCAACAACAGACCTCAATGCTTTCACAGGTGCTCTCTCTCTCTTTTCCAAACATGGATCTCGCAGACAGCTGCCAGTTGGTAGAGCAGGTACAAATCTGGAAAAAAAAGGAAAAAATAGAACAGTTATGTGCCATCTTGATTTATCTGTATGGAAGTAGGACGACATTTTGCCATATGTAGGCTGAAGCATTTAGTTTCTCGCTAGAGCAGGGACCCTCATATTCACTGTCCTCTCTTTCCCTCGCCACATCACTAACACTCCACCCCCTCACTTCCTGTAATCTTCACACTCTTCCTCTCAGTTTTTTTTTTTTTTTTTTAATTCTGTTCTTTCCTTGTGTGTTTTTCTTAATTGGTTCTTTTGCTGTACAAAGTGTTTAAAATATTATTATTTGTATGATATAATGTTAGTATGGTAATGTTCTTTATTAAGGAAGAAGATGAAATTTATTTTTGTTACTGGTCTGTTTCATAATTCTTTTTTAAATTGGTATTGTAAGATATCTATGCAAGAACTGTTCAGTGGAGCATTTTTATTTAAGAATGTAATAAGTGTAATAAATGGTAGAATCTGAATGCCTCAGACTGACATTTTCTGTGAGCAGAAAGAAGAAATACTACTTCGACAGCGAGTGAGAGAAATGCAGTCTTGTCATAACCTTTTATAACCTTTGGTGGAGTGCTTTCAAATAGCCAAGACTCATTACTAGACCGTTTTTGTCACAGAAATCACCACATTGTGATAATGGCTCTGTGTACATTGGCTCAAAATGACTTTTTTTGTGTGGCCACGGTTCATTGGAATTGGAAAGCTAAACCCAATCACCAACAACAACACTGTGAAGGTCAAAAACTATCACATCTTGTTTGCAGATAGATATTGTTATATTTGAATTTATTGTAGTGTTCACAGTAACAAATAAAATATTAATTAAATCAAAGATTAATAATAAAATAAATAAATAAATACTTACATTAAATAATTAACAATAAATAAGTAAACAAATAAAAATTTGTTCATTAGCCTAGTTATAGGCAATTTATGGTTGCTAGGTTAATAACTTAACTACTTTGTGCATTCAGTATACTGGACGAAGCTCTGTTGTCCCCACCCTTCGATGAAGTTGGCCCAAAAAGATCCCCTACGGTACAGCTTCCTCGCCCATAAAAATTTGTCCTGGGATACTAGCATCAGCCCTGCAGGTGTGTGAACGTCAGCCATTTTACAACTACTCATCCAAACTTCTCTCTGCGGGCCATTTTGTGCATCACATCCTTTAATTAGTCGTCATAGGGCTGCCAATGACTAAGCCACCATTTAGAAACTCGTACCCATGACTCAAGGATTAAAAGGGCTAATCGAATAACTAATGGTTAATTAGAGAGTAA
Organism: Spinibarbus caldwelli; assembly: GCA_039654775.1. Classification (NCBI taxonomy): domain Eukaryota; kingdom Metazoa; phylum Chordata; class Actinopteri; order Cypriniformes; family Cyprinidae; genus Spinibarbus; species Spinibarbus caldwelli. The sequence continues at coordinate 16,592,323 of CM077232.1, forward strand.
TTATGTGAAAGAAAAGGTACTTCTAGCGCACATTCTCACAGCCTTGTAAATGTCTTCCAGTGAGATTTCCTCCATCAGCTTCGCTCTATTATAGCTGATGCTGGTAATTGAAATTCACATTGTCATCGCCTCAAACCAAAAGCAAATGTGAGATTTATGCGTCATCCACCTCCTGATGCAAGCCTTACTCCTGACAGACACTCCAACGCCAGGACATTTCATCTCAACGGCGGTAACCTGATACACAGCACATCTGGTGTCAAATGTGTAGAGTAAATCCAATTAATTGCATTGTTAATTTGTAGGAATAGACGTGTCAGTGACTGCTGAATAATCTCACCTAGGCTAATCAGGGAAAAAAAGGGAATTCTGCAGGCTGCAAATTTCCAGCTCGGTCTCTCGGGATGCGTGTCAGTAGCTTAATGTGCATATCCAGCCCCCTCCATTCACCAGCCCACTCACCCCCTCTGCTCTTGGCACAGGGGTCGAATCGTCTGGGTGGCGGAGAAGACATTCATCCATGCCAAGTTTATTAATGTAATACCTCCCCGTGCCCTTGTGCGCCGAGACAATGGTACTAAAATTAGTGTGTTGATTAAATGGAAATTATGCCACTGATGTGATTATTGCTTTAATAGGGCTAAACCCCTGTAACTGATGCTAACTAACAAAAGGTCACTTAATTAAAGAAGTGATAGCAGAAGATAATCAGGAATTTACAGGACTCTCGAGGTGGCTGGGGACAGCAAAACAATGTTTTGCTGCACACAACATGTTCTCGTGAACCCCTTGATTGTGCTGTAGTAAACAATCTCGGATTTTCCCTAAAGACTGCACTCTGGGATGTAAGCAAACATAGCAGAAGGCATGAGCACAAGGAATTTTCCATGATTCCCATGAATAAATACAGCCTTGGTGAGACTTAAAAACCTATACACACATACATACAGATGCATCTCAATGAATTAGAATGTCGTGGAAAAGTTCATTTATTTCAGTAATTCAACTCAAATTGTGAAACTCGTGTATTAAATAAATTCAGTGCACACAGACTGAAGTAAGTCTTTGGTTCTTTTAATTGTGATGATTTTGGCTCACATTTAACAAAAACCCACCAATTCACTATCTCAACAAATTAGAATACTTCATAAGACCAATAAAAAAAACATTTTTAGTGAATTGTTGGCCTTCTGGAAAGTATGTTCATTTACTGTATATGTACTCAATACTTGATAGGGGCTCCTTTTGCTTTAATTACTGCCTCAATTCGGCGTGGCATGGAGGTGATCAGTTTGTGGCACTGCTGAGGTGGTATGGAAGCCCAGGTTTCTTTGACAGTGGCCTTCAGCTCATCTGCATTGTTGGGTCTGGTGTCTCTCATCTTCCTCTTGACAATACCCTATAGATTCTCTATGAGGTTCAGGTCTGGTGAGTTTGCTGGCCAGTCAAGCACACCAACACCATGATTATTTAACCAACTTTTGGTGTTTTTGGCAGTGTGGGCAGGTGCCAAGTCCTGCTGGAAAATGAAATCAGCATCTCCATAAAGCTTGTCAGCAGAAGGAAGCATGAAGTGCTCTAAAATGTCCTGGTAGATGGCTGCATTGACTGTGGACTTCAGAAAACACAATGGACCAACACCAGCAGATGAAATGGCAGCCCAATTCATCACAGACTGTGGAAACTTCACACTGGGCTTCAAGCAGCTTGGATTCTGTGCCTCTCCAGTCTTCCTCCAGACTCTGGGACCTTGATTTCCAAATGAAATGCAAAATTTACTTTTATCTGAAAAGGACTTTGGACCACTGAGCAACAGTCCAGTTTTTTTCTCCTTAGCCCTGGTAAGATGCTTCTGACATTGTTTCTGTTTCAGAAGTGGCTTGGTAGCCCTTTTCCTGAAGACGTCTGAGCGTGGTGACTCTTGATCACTGACTCCAGCTTCAGTCCACTCCTTGTGAAGCTCTCCCAAGTGTTTGAATCAGCTTTGTTTGACAGTATTCTCAAGCTTGTGGTCATCCCTGTTGCTCGTGCACCTTTTCCTACCCCATTTCTTCCTTCCAGTCAACTTTTCACTTAATATGCTTTGATACAGCACTCTGTGAACAGCCAACCATTCAGTAATGACCTTCTGTGACTTACCCTCTTTGTGGAGGGTGTCAATGATTGTCTTCTGGACAACTGTCAGATCAGCAGTCTTCCCCATGATTGTATAGGCTATTGTGTAACCATTTTGAAGGTTCAGGAAACCTTTGCAGGTGTTTTGAGTTGATTAGCTGATTGGCATGTCACCATATTCTAATTTGTTGAGATAGTGAATTGGTGGGTTTTGTTAAATGTGAGCCAAAATCATCACAATTAAAAGAGCCAAAGACTTAAACTACTTCAGTCTGTGTGCATTGAATTTATTTAATACACAAGTTTCACAATTTGAGTTGAGTTCGTGAAATAAATGAACTTTTCCACGACATTCTAATTCATTGAGATGCACCTATATATTATATATAGGCGTATATAAATGTGCATAAAAGCTGACAGGAAGGCTGAATTGAAAGGATGTGAAATATGAGTCTTGTTTCAAATTTATAAACATTACAGAGGTCAAAATATGATTCCTTTCATTAAGAGCCTTGAATTTGAGCTTTTTCACTCACCAGCAATTTCACAAAAAAATTTACTGTCACCACAATGAAATATCAAATTTGATTGAAAATGGTGAAAATGTCAAAGGACTCATAAAAAACTTCTTAAAAGCCCTTTAAAAAAAATTAATTGTATTAGCCTATAATTTAATGTCTGCTTTGCTGTCTGAAGAGGGATGATCACATTTTGTTAAACCTTTAATCTTAAGATGGCAATAAATATGCTTTTGTTTCATTAGCTCACATATAAAATATCTGCTGTTAGGGCACAATGAGCGCTCTCTCATAAAAGCCAGCAATTTATTCCTAACCATGGAGGAGGGGAATTATATTAACTACCAGAGAAGATGGTATTTGGAGTGGGATATGGCATAAATTGAAGGGTTTCATGGTTGTCCCAGCACAGGAAATACTTGTATCCTGACAGGCTGGAAGTAGGAAATGATGGCAAACATGGTAGTTTAACTAACATGTGCTCGGAACAATATTGCCTCCGTGTAGACAGATACCACTTCATTCAGCGTGAACGTGTTTATGAGTATACACAATGGGAATGTTCGAAAAATAGGTTTTATGGATTGCACTTGATGGTAAATTGTTGAAGCATTGTCAGTTTAATATTTTGAATGAACTAAACACCTGACAAAGAAACAGGAAAGCAACGTTCTTGGTGGCTCAGACAAAGAGAGCGAGAGAAATCCCTGTAAAATGACTTCCGCCTTCCAAGAATAGAAGGAAGGAAAACTATGATCTCACAAGCAGCCGTGCAAACACAACACAATAAACACTTCCCCACCGGATTGTCAAGCACACACACACACACACACACCCAAACACATTTCTAGTACCCTCTTCAAATATCTGTTGTGATTGTTTCTGAAGTGACTGTGCTAGATCTGTCTGTCCTTTGCCACTGTTTTGCTGTAAATAGTATTCAACACCCTACTGCCAACCACGTGTCTACAACTCAAAGAGGGGAAAAAAAAATCTAGTCTGGAAAATTTTGCCTAAATCTGAAGGTGGACTGTCTGAGGATTAAAACATAATTAGCGGTGCTTGCTAAGGCAAGGATTACTATTATTATTAGAATTAAATTTTGACTCATGTTAGTATGATTGAATACCACAAACCATAAAACCCAAGCCATGTCTAAGGACACTTGGGCTAGTAGGAAACCACCTAGCAACCACTCAAAACACCCTAGCAACCACAAATCAATAGAATGCATTAGTCCCTGCCCACTTTTTCAGCTGTGTTGGCTCCGGAAGTGTTTGTTTTCCCCCCATTCATTTTTCTTATTGGGATTTTTAAAAAGTCTTTATTAAAGCATGATAAGCCATGAAACAAGTCAAATAGAGACAAGGTGAATCAAAAAAGTATTTGAAAATTAGAAAAAATAGATAAAGCTAATTATATAATCAAATTAAATAAAATAAATTAAAATAAATGTATTACGCTTTATTAATGTATTGTTTATTGCATTATTTATATGATATAAACGCTTTGCTGTGAGTCTGATTGGTGTAATTTTCTGTCCAGCTTCATGGGTAATACAGTTTTTTACCATTAACATGCTTCAACAAAAGCATATACCATCAATTTACAAACTTGGAACTCACTTTAGATCTGTATGTAAAGGTTTTTAAGTTATTGTTACAAATCAGTTTCTCTATGGAGACAATGAATGGAGTTTTTACTTTCAGAACCCACTGTTCCACGACTATACACTTTGAACAGCCAATCATAACACCTTAGCAGCACCCTGGCAACTAGAGCTGTTTAATTTAATTCCAATTCATTTCAGTTACATTGTATTTTTCAGTTATAATGTCCATTTTGCTGATGCATACACAATTAAATTTTCTCTGCTTATGTTGTAAATTATATATGTAAATCACTACAAAGAACCGCCTTATTAGAGCCATTTGTTTGTGAATTGAAATACCCTGGATGCTTTTCATTATTTTATTTTTTTTTCAACAGAAAGATTACTACATGCGCTTTTTATCACAACACATTCTGCGAATTCACATTCACAACACACACAATTCAACAGAACATAGTGACACCTGCAGGACAGGATGCACTGTACAAACACGTTTATTTATTTATTTATTTACTTATTTACTTATTTGCGTATTTGCTTGCTTGCTTGCTTGCTTACTTGGGATTTTAAGAATAGATATAAGGAATGTTCAAATGAAGATTGTGATTAAATCATGAAATCTATATTTTTCAAAATCTATATTTTTAAGTAGTCCTGACAGCTAAACATCTGAATGCTAACGCTTTCTTTAAAAATGTAAAAATCTAGTTAAACTTTAACACTTTACAATAAGGTCCATTAGTTAACATTAGTTATGTTAGTTATGCATTATTAGTTAATATTAATTTCGGCATTTATTAATGCATTATTAAAATCACAAGTTGTGTTTGTTAACATTAGTTAATGCTCTGTGAACTAACATGAACAAACAATAAATGACTGTATTTTCATTAACATTAACAAAGATTAATAAATAGTGTAATAAAAGTATTGTTCATTGTTCATTAATTTTAGTTAATACATTAACTAATTTTAACAAAAGACACCTTAAAGTGTTACCTCAACTTTTGTAAATGTATGTGATCACACCAGAATATTAGTAGGAATATACAAAATATACAAATCTGTTGTGAATAACAACATGCGGTCTGTCAGTTTTCCTCTGGGAAATAGCACCGGTATCTTCACAGTGCAGACACCTTGGATTGCCATCCAGAAATGCCGCTGTTTACTTCAACGTCAAAGGTCAAGATTCAGCAGGGTCAGGGGTCAGAGAAGGGGTCACATATGCAAAGCGTTTCAGCCAGATCTCACCATTAATCCAGATAAAGTGCTCAGGGAAAGAGAAGTAATTACAAAAGGTGTATAAGTACTCAAGACAATATAAACTTATCTCTGGATGACAGTAGCTCAAGAGCAGATTTAGATTGTCCTCTTTCAACCCTGGTTTTCAAACTCATTCAGCAACTCACTCACTGACTCACACACATACAGTATTTCCTGCCCATTTTCCTGCACACACTTTCTCTCTGTTTCCTCAAGGAAAATCTTAAAAGCAGCTGAGTCCAGTCCAATGACTCACGCTCAGGGTCAAAACAACTCGGCCCATTCAAAATTCCCCCATAGTTCAGACCAAACATCTGCAGATTCCATTGAGCATCAGTTCTGAGCAGCAAACTTCCTGGATGGAGTGTGTGTGTGTGTGTGTGTGTGTGTGTGTGTATTTATTTTTTGTTTTGTTTTGTTTTTTTGCATGTGTAGCAGTGTTTCCTGCGCCACTGTGTAATCTGCAGTACAACAGGAGAAAATATTTCAGATGAGCTGTTAGCTTGTAAATTTTATGTGATGTAGAAGAAATAGGCTACGGAGCATCACAAAACAATATTTGAAAATAAACAGTCAACACAACTGTTGCATTGTCCACTAACTGAGATGAATCATTTGCAATCAACCAGGAACCACTACCATAAAAATTAAGATAAAGTTTGACTAGTTGTTCTAATGCATTCAAAAATAAATCATAAAAAGAAAAAAGAAAAAAACACTTTTATTGAAATGAATGGTGTTAGATAAAAATATCAAACCAAGTCATTTTTTTTAATTCAATTAAATAGTCCTGATAAAATGAAATGAAATCAATTCCTCTATTCTTTACATTAAACATTTGAAAAGATCATTTAAATTTGTCAGCAAAATATGGCTTTACATGGTTGCCCAGCCTAGGTAAAGAAATGAAAAAAATAAATAAATCCACTACAAATTGACCTCATCATGTCTCTGCTCTCTCTGCTCGATTTCAGATATGTATCAGGGTCCTTCAGTAAATCTGCTGAGATCCACCATTATGGTCTATTTCTTGCTCTGCTGAATACTCACATCAACAAGCTTCGAATAGCCAATACCAGCACTTCAACTGCTATCTACTGACTGCTCAGACTCATTAATGTCATACGCAGTCTTTATCAGACAGTTGCTGGAGTGTACTGCTTAAATTATTCAGGGTAAACACATGCACATCTGAAGAGGACCAAGGAGGCTTATCTCAGAGAACAGCCTGTTGTTCTTCCACGTTCCCTTCTCAGTGCATATCAATTCGGCCCGTGTCGGGAGGAATCATCCTGATCATCCTGTGTCTCTGAACAAACTGTGGATCACTATATCTGCAGCTTGCTCTCTGTCGCAGCAAATCCACATTGATTTTAATGCTATCTTTATAGCCGTCTTGTCTATCAGGGGATTACATTAGGTGCTTTTCTGCACATTCAGTCCTTAGCTTTCAATTGCATCAGGAGCAATCTTTGCACTATATCTCTCAAACTTCTGTTGGCCTAGCTTCAGTTATCGCCATAATGAAAGAATCCAAAATGCATTTGAAATGTGCAATAAAGCATTTGCATTTAAAATCTGCCTGTCACTTTTCATCTCTAATTTGCATAACGTTAAAAATGTCTCCACTTTTTGATGCTCTCACTATTTTGATGCATTATATTTATATGACTGATTATAATCTAACCTCAATATACAAATGATATAGCAAAATGAGTTTCAGACAGCCACTCAGAACACAGCTCAGATTTTCTACAGAAAATGTAAAATCTTTTGCAGAATTTGCCAATGAAATGGACACCCCCATTTTCTTAGGTTTCAAAAAGAGTGTGGGGCCATTAATTTCCCTTGAATCAGGTTTCAACTATTAGATGAGCCTTTGAACATGAACTTAAAAGGAACTTGTCCCACTCACAAGTACGCCTCAAAAAAAAAAAATCGTAATACCCCAGACCTGGTTCCTCTAGAGGGAAAACAGCACTGCACATACATACAGCCTCATCGAGCATGAGGTGGGAACAATGTTCCTTTGTCACCGACCTCACCTCAGAACTAATCCCCTTGACAGAAAAAGTGTAAAAAGAAAAAGCCTCACTGCCGTTTGTCTTGTCTTTCATCCTGTTTTTCCCCTCTCTCTTATCAAGCCTGAGAGGGCAGAGGAAAAGGAAAAGGAAGTACACACACACACACACAGAGAAAAAGGTCTGCTGACAGTCACACGTGTTTCCTTTTTCTCAAGGCCTGTGTGTATTGTTGTGGCCACAGGTGTTGGGCAGAGGGCAAAAACCGCAATTTCTTTCCCTTACTAGCTAGGTCAAATACCATTCACAGAGCTGGACCTGGTGAAACGCTGCATCTCACAACACAATCTGTGCTGTCACAGATTGTTGTGAGATGCAACTATGGTCTCCAACTATGGTCTATCCAAGTTGGATAGACCATACCCAACTATCCAACTATGGTCTATCAGTGTTTCATTTAAAAAGGAGTTGAATTAATTAAAATACATGATTTAGTGAATTTGTCAGAGAGATATAATAGTGATAAATATTTGATACATGGATATTCATATATTTTACATCAATACCACTTATACAAGATAAAAAATATTAAATGTTATGCATTTTCACGAAATATAAATATAAAATGTATATTATACAAATTGAAATAAAATACATTTATATATAAATAAAAACAATGTTATATACAATTATTTATATATATATATATATATATATATATATATATATATATATATATATATATATATATATATATATATATATATATATACAGACACACACATAAAAAATGCAACTCATATTAGCCGGCCACTAACAAATAGCACCCTGAAAACTATTGGCTTACACTCTGCAAAGTCCACTCTCCACTGGGTGAGTCTACAGTGACAAGACAAGAGCGATATGAAGAGAGAAAGGAAACGTCCTTTGAAGAAGTATAATGAAGGCTCTGGCCAAAGTGGATGTCTTTTTATATGACTTAAAGGGGTCATCGTGGGAAATAAAACTTTTCCTTGATCTCTGGAGATAAAAGAGTTCATTGTACTATGAAATACACACTATAACTTTTAGAATTTAACTTTTGTCCAGTGGGAAAAAAAGACCATTTATCAAAACAAAGCTACAAAAACAGCTTTATGCAACTGACATCAGACAAATGAATAGACTACATCTGAAAACCTGAATGCCATTATATGGCACCAACAACTATTCACCATTCGGAAATTTTGCCTGCCCAGTGAAGATGAAAAAAATGGTCAGAAAGCTGGATGGATACTAGAGGTGTCAAAGTATACAAATATTGACAAAACCAGCAATATTTAAATATGAAATATAGATATTGTGTTAAAACATCAGTAAATGGTGAAACTGCAACATAGTAGGTGGCAGTATAGCACATTAATGCTAGTTGCCATTCATCATAAAAAGGACAAAAGGCAATGACATAGTGTGTAGCTACTACTGCAGCTCAAAATTATGTTAGAGGAAATAACAAAAAAGCAAGTCACCTCATCAGTCTGAGAGTAATTTGGATTCTGTAAAGAAGTCTACACTGGATGCGAGTGGTGCAACAATTATAATTAGATGCTCTCTACATTGTATGTAGCATAGAGCAACAAGCCACAGACAGTAAACTGATGCCTTGTTCTATTTTGGACATACTCCACCTGATAGGCTCTTCTTCCAACAACAGGGCAAATGGATTTGAAACGTTCTCTTAGACACTGTGTTAGACACCACAGTCTGCAGTAGGGATATGCCGGTATCAATTTTTCATGTTGCGATTAATTGCTAATGTTTTTACCACGGTATATGGTATTATCACGATTTTGAAATTTAGTTGCAAAAAAAAGTGTTGTCATATAACAGTATAACAGGTTTAATAACTTTTTTCTTATAACAAAAATATTTGAACATTTAAATACAATAAAGCAATACACAAAAAAAAAAATAATAATAAAGTTAAACATTTTACACAGATTAAAGTGCAAAAGAATTAAAAGACCAATAGGTATCACTTTACAGTAAGATCTCATTAGTTAACCTTAGTTAATGCATTAACATTATCAATGAGCAGAAGCTACATTTGCTACAGAAGTTTTTCATCTTTGTTAAAAATAATACAACTCTTAGTTCATGTTAGCTCGGGTTAATTTAAAAAAAAAAAAAAAAGTTTATAACAGTTTATAATTTTGATTTTAACAATGTGCTACTAAATATTTCAATTACCTAAGATTAATGAACGTTTAGAATAATTTTTCATTGGGAGTTTGTTAACTAATTATTTAACTATGTTAACCAATGAAGCCCTAATGATAAAGTATGACCGAACAATAAAGAAAACACTTTCAAACAATATCTCTAGGGCATATTGTAGTCCAGATTAAAATGTAAAAATATTTTAAAATAAATAGCCTATTTAGTCTAAATATTAAAGTATTTGGCGCTGTGCTGAACACCACTGCGAATACAAAAACCTGAATGGCTGTTTAAATCATTTAAATACGTTTTATAAAGTAGCGCAGCTGCTTTGTTTAAGAGGTTTCTGGGGTAATAACGCTGCATCTACTCTTCAGCGCGCTCTGCTGTCAGAGAGAGAATGTGCGCTTTCATTCAGAGCGTCTCTCACGTGTTCCGCCATGTGCTTCTCATCCCTGCTTGTTTACGTCAGTGCACACGCAGCTTACAGCCGTGTTGTGCATTTAACCGGTTAAAGTATTCTTAAAATGCATTCAGAATTCGGAATAATTTTTAATAAATAATTATTTTTGGTATTTTGAAGTGCCCACGATAACACCGTGCATATTCATTATCGTGATATACGGCATTATCGAACACCGGCACACGTCTAGTCTGCAGGAAGTGCCAATCAACAGTAAGTGCATAAGGGGGCAATACCATCAGTTGATCTGGTTGCCTTTTAATTAACTTTTTTTTTTTTTTTTTTTGTACTCTTTTGTACAGTTATGGTTACAAACTCTCTCTTCGTATCCCAGCATTTGTATTTGAAGTGATTCATTGGCCAAAAAATTAAAACTAAATAAACTGAGTTAAAGATAAAACTGACTGCATACATTATGTATTTGTTTGCAAAATTTCTATAGATAATGCAATATAGTCATTGTAAATTATTTTGTCCATGATAACCATGAAAATCTGATATTGTGACAGCCCTAATAGATACTATCAGACTTAAACACAAGAAAAATTATCATAAGAGTAAAATGTATGAAAATCAGTCAACATAGGAGCCAGGGCTGCACAATTAATCGAATTTCTAATCGCGATTACGATTATGGATGCCACGATTACATAATCGTTCAAAGCGATTACAAAAATAAATAAACAATTAAAAATGCCCACTTGCACTATTCTGTGTGCTTAAGAGGTGTTTCCACACGGGTCTTTTATCCGCTCGCCTCAGAAGAAAACAGCGCAGGGGCGAGCTTACAGCGTATGCGTTTATTACAGTGACCAGTCACGATCACGCACTAAACAACGCTGTGAAATCCAGTAAGAAGCCCTCGAGTTCAGCGCAGAGTTCTCCAGTACAAATCACATCTCTTTAATTTAAACTAGTTTAAAGCCAAATAAATCGGAGCTGTTATTCTCATCAACACTATTGCAGAAAGCAGCAGAAACAGTGCAACAACGATCCAGTTAGAAGACATTTAAATCCACAAATCACCCATATTTACCATAGTTTTACTGTAGTAACACTAACGGTAACAATGGTACGGTGGCAGAAGAGTAGGATATTCATAATGAGTATTATTATATTATTGATATACTAAATATGTTAAAGGAGTAATGGAATATAATTACATTATTTTGTTAATTATTCTATAAGTTGATGTGGATTTGTAATTGACAATGTCTTTAGGCTACTGTTTTTCAATGCAAACACCATAGAAACCATATAGTTAGACTCCTTTTTTACCATGGTAATGAGGTGCTGTACTTTTGGTTATGTATAAAAGATGAGGCTGTTACAGTTTTCACAATGGTACTGTAAAATGTACATCTGCATCCCAACTCGAGCTCCTGCTACTCTGAACTCAAGCTCCTGTTCTAATGTGCATTTCTAAGAGACAAAACTTGTAATATTACATGTTCCAGAATCGTCTTACTATAGGGAGATGAGCGGGTCTGTATTACTTACTATTGGAGAAAGCGTAACGGCTAACTCGGATCACGTGTGCTGTAATAACCAATCACATTACAGCCTTGACGTCATTGAATTTCAGTCAGAGTTGTGCGACACTCAATCGCCGTTTACGGATGCCATAGGAATGAATGAGAAGTGCCGTAAGCTGAATCCCACCTGTCGCAAAAAGTCATTGACTTCTCTAATAAAACAGCATTTTCTTTGTGGTAAACTCTAAAAATAGTTCAATCCAAAAGTTTTGTTTAGTGTAAAACATGTTGAAGATTCTCTGATAGGCTGTCGATTTATTAAATGATAAGCAGTTTCCTCTAAAAAGCTGTTTATTCAGCGTAGTGAAGCCTCTCCCCCATTGACACCCATTCAAAAAAACGGCCTCTGGTCTCCTTTCCCACGTACTGGCAGACCGGAAGCGTTAGCTTTATCCGTTACGCTTTTTTGGCTAATGGTTGCAGGCTTGCCTTCTAGTGGCTTTGACATGTTCAGTGCTACCAAATCAGGTGCTGGTGCCACTGCCCTCGAATGGTAGTCTGGAGCCCTGATAATATAAATTGTACTGTAAAATGTTACTGTAATTTGAAATTTCGTCTGTTTAATTGTAAATGAAATATATAGCTTTCGTAAACCATTTTTTCTTTTTTTTTTTTCCTTTTAGTTTTAGTATAACATTATTATACCATGCATAATTTTACCTTTTTTTGTTTAAAGAAGAAACCAAACCAATGTATAGTTGACATTTGAGGCTCAATGCTATAGAAACACAATAAAAGTTCAGGAAGAGTGTTTTCAGCCTTTATTTTAGATAAAAATATGGCATGCAGCTTCAAACAATGGCATAAATCTGTTCAAAATAATCGTTATTAATAATCGCAATTACAATCTCAAGGGAATAATCGACAATTATGATTTTTGTCATAATCGTGCAGCCCTAATACGAGCGGTTATTGACTGTGTGTAGCACCTACGCTCTACGTATCCTCCTAATAGATTCCAAAATTAGACATGAACTGCAGTTTATTTTTTATAAGTTTTCTAATCAGTTTGGTCTGAACTTCGTGGTTTCACAGAATTATTTATTTTGTGATGCTGTCAGTTTGCCAAAAGGCTGTTTTTGAATTGCATGGTCCAAAAAATACTGGAGCCCACAGCAAACCCTTTAAATTGCGCAAACTGAAATTGCAAATTGAAAATTCGACCAATGGAAACACGTCAATTTTGCAAAAACTCCCATATATCGCAAAAAAGTTTTTACACTCACATGAGGTGGTTTTTCAGGCAATTCGAAATAGGAATTTTTTTTTCTCACATTTACATTTCACCTGGCGTACGTAAAAGTCATATGATCATTCTTTAATGTACTATAACCTCCAAGAAACACCTCATACATTGGATTATCTCAAGTATAAGGGGCTTTCCTTGCCATTAATGCTTGGATAATCCCTTATTTACACTGCACACATCTACGGTGCATTACGGCTACCGGAACTGATCGTGGCCACTCTAGTTAATGTTTATGTTTATAGCAGCCACGCCAGGGCACATTTTAGAAGCGTCCCAGAAGCAGCTCTCCACGCTGCTTTGCTAAAGATACACGCCTACATCTCCTTCAATTAAAAATAATGGCTAGTGCGTGGCTGTGATATATGTAAGCCTACAAACATCTGTCGCCATGACTTAACAGGAGAGGGAAAAAAAATGTTTTAGTCACATAACATTGGTTAACGGAAACACCATCAAACTAGGGCTGGACGATATGGCCAAAATTTATATCACGATATATTTCTTAATTTCGGTCGATACGATATAATTCCAATAATGATATGAATACTATAAAAAAAAAAAAAGCCTCATAAAAACTGCCAAGAATGCCCACAACAGATGTCTGTACCTAAACTTATGAAAAAATGAATTTGCCAAGTCTACAAAACCTCTTCCTATAAAACTATATAATATTTTAGAAAAAAAAAAAAGACACAAATAAATTAAAAGTTCACCTTTTATTTGTATTTAGCCTTCATACAAACAAGAAATGTGAAATTACTGTCAAATAAACATCTCAGACTCACCTCATTAATATTAATATCTTTAACTTCAAACTATAGGCTGACATACCCTACCAGTCAAAAGTTTTTAAATAGTAAGATTTTTAATGTTTTTTTAAAGAAGTCTCTTCTGCTCACCAAGCCTGCATTTAATTTGATCCTAAATACAGCAAAAACAGTAACATTTTAAATAGTTTTACTATTTAAAATAACTTTTCTATTTTAAAATATTTTAAAATTAAATTTATTCCTGTGACTTTAGAGCTGAATTTTTAGCATCATTAACTCCAGTCACATGATCCTTCAGAAATCATTCTAATATTCTGATTTTCTGCTCAAAAAACCTTTATTATTATGTTGAAAACAGCTGATAAGAATTTTTCAGGTTTCTTTGATGAACAGAAAGTTCAGAAGAACAGCATTTATCTGAAATAGAAATCATTTGTAACATTATAAATGTCTTTATCATCACTTTTGATCAATTTAAAATGTAAATTAAAGGATTAATTTCTATAATCCCCCCAATACTACTTTTGAATGGAACAGTGTATAATGTTACAAAAGCTTTCTATTTCAGATAAATGTTGATCTTTGGATCTTTCTATTCATCAAAAAAATCATGGAAAAACTCAACTGTTGTTGAGTACTCAACTGTTTTAAATATTGGTAATCAACAAATCAGCATATTTTGAAGACTGGAGCAATGATGCTGAAAATTCAGCTTTGATCACAGGAATAAATTACATTTTAAAATATATTCAAATAGAAAGCAGTTATTTTAAATAGTAAAAATATTTCAGAATTTTACTGTTTTTGCTGTACTTTGGATCAAATAAATGCAGGCTTAGTGAGCAGAAGAGAATTCTTTTTTTTTTTGTTTTTTTTTAAATCTTATTGTTCAAAAATTTTTGACTGGTAGTGTAGGCTACACTGGTAATGTATGTCGAAATATCAGAAATGTGTTTAAAACTCATATCACCGTTACTGAAAAAAATTATATCGCGATACATATTGATATCGAATTATTGTCCAGCCCTACATCAAATATATTTTTTAATGAACATTTTTAAAATACTGCAAAAGTTTTGTTCAAATCTGTAATGGAAACGCAGCTTGTTAGAAAAAGTTCAGCAAATACCTGTATCTGATTTCACATATGAAGAGGGTGTTTAAGTACAGAGAGGCTCATATATAAAAAAATAAATAAAAAAAATAAAAAAACAATTACAGCTGTTTTTATAAACCATTTTAGGATGTCAGCAAAACAATAGGGCATTAAAAAACCGTTCATTAAGCAAATATTCCAAGCTGCCAATGGCGAGGGCAGAGGAGAGTCAGGCTGAGGATGTAATTATTCCATTATCTAATTGTCAGCGCACATATGACTATCTAATTTCATCTTCCAACACAAAATGACGCCATGGGCAGAGAAATGGTGGCGATATGTGATACAAAATTCAATGCACATTTTTGCCCGCTTGGGTAAAACTGAAAGTCCAAAAAGCCGCAAGAAATGACTAGCTTTCCAAGAAGTTAAAAACCTATTTATGTTGTTTTTGTCAGTGAACTAATCACATTTTAATTCCTTTTTTTTTCTCCAGTATTTTGTGTTTCTGCAGAGACAATGATCCAATTAAGCTCAGGCTTAGAGCTTATCTCTGTGCCCGTAGCCTGCAGAAGTGAATGGGCTCTAATTGTCTCTCTTAATTGCCATGCTGATTCACCTGCAGCTGGGAACGGTTAGATGGCAGTCTCACACCACCCTGACAGACCTGGAATGGAAATGATGCTCCTAATGAAGATACTGGGCGGAACTATTCCTCACACTGACAGGAAGGAAATACACATCCAGGAAGACTTACAGGGTCCAACAGGGATTAGAGGGCTCTGGGGTTTCTCTCTATTGGGCCTATGTTCTCATGGGCTTTGGCTGCATCTCAGCACCATTATCGCAAACTCAAAGCCTGAACTATTCACAGATTAGTGCTGGAGGGCAGCTGACTCCCAAATCACACACATATGCTGGTCTGAATGTCGCCTTCCAAGCTGAGTATTGATTTGAGTTGATATGTGCATTGTATCAAAATGAGACGAGATCAATATGAAAGTACACACCATTTCAAGGCTTTATTAATATCAGTTTAGATTAATATTTGTATTTTTTTTTTGATCATGACATGGGCAAAATGTAGATCAATTTGACCCCAAATTAGTGTAGCAATACTGGTGTTGCCAAACAAATACAGTTTAACACGAAACAATTTTCTTGGTATCTACAGCAGTCATTGCATTAATTGCACATTTCAGAGGCTCAGCATGACTTCTACAGCAACTTTTTGTAACATCTATTCAATGTTTTACTCATCGGCCATAACAACATCTTTGACTCTTTAACTGGGGGCTTTTCTCAGGAGATATTGGCATACGCTCTTATTTCTGATTAATTTATCAGCATAATATGTAATTAGATCCAAACTGATAGCCTTAGAAAAACAGACTACTAGTTTGGGATCAGGAGAAAAAAAATAAAAATAAAAAAAATAAACTTATTCAGCAAGATTGCATTCACCCAGAATTATTGCATTCACCCTCTTATTATTTACTCAAGAAAGAAACTCATACAGGATTGGAACAACTTAAATGACAGAATTTTCATTTTTGGGTGAACTATCCCTTTAAATTCATCAGAAATGACAGTAAAGACTTTCAGAAATGTCTTATGATTTCCACAAAAATATTAAGCAACACATTTTCAACACTGATTTAAACACCACATCAGCATATTAGAATGATTTCTGAAGGATAATGAATGCTGAAAATTCATCTTTGCCATCATAGAAATATATATTTTTTAAATGTATTAATATAGAGAACATTTATTTTAAATGTAATTATATATATATAGTAATATTTCACAATATTAGTTTTTACTGTATTTTTGATCAAACAAATGCAGCTTTTTTGAGCATAAGAGACTTTTCAGAAAAATCTTACCAACCCCAAACTCTTGAACAGTACAATATGTTTTACTGTTTTCTGCATTGAAGTACCGTTTTCCCGTAGTTACATGACCAGGTACAGCAGGTTAACATGAAACTTTCTGATCATCCTCTGTGTCCTCTACTTCGCCCTTGGACTGACGCATGGGACACAACATGGCGCTAATACTCCATGATGCACCATAGCAAAGAGTGGGATATCAGAAGGAACTTCAGTGCCAAAAAGACTGAATTGAGCAAAATTTCTCAAAGGGCTCCTGCACTCGGGCCAGCCTCCAGAACCCATCCCTAGCAATGGAGGCTTTCGTTCCAGCCCAGCAGGAGGAACAGAAGCCCAGGTGTGGATCAAAGCGACACTTTAAGACCCTGCGAACCTAAATGCGAATCCCATGGGATGGACTGACCGAGCCACACCTGTGCTGGGTTTGATCAAGAATCACAAAGGTGCCTCGACCATGACCTCCAGAAGCGTGCGCAGACGAGTTACTATTACGCTTCCAGGATTGTGCAAGCGATTAACATGTCTAATGCCTCAGTGACAGTATGGCTGAGAAGGGGGAGATGGGGGTGTTTGCTGGCAGAGGAGTGTGAAATCCGCTAATTAATGTGACCTGACTTTGATCCAAAGAGAATACACAAATGACATCTGAATCAGGAGGAGCGCTAGGCAAACTGGGGGATGTGCCCCACCCAGGCATGCTGGGGCTTGGCGTGCGACTTCAACTCTCCATCATATTACATATCCTGCCCGAAACAAAGATGTCACGGGGATCAGCTCTTCTTTTAGGAGCATCCCTCCTTCAAAGTTTTCTCCATCCGCCAGCATCTATCTCGGCCTCCCGCCGTTCTTAGAGAACATGTGTGGACCAGGCGGCATCTTTTGCGCCAGTTCTGGCGCAAGCGGTCCCCTCCCCGTCCCCATCCCCACAGATGGCCCTAGAGGCCCCTGCCTGACAACGTGTTGTTGTGCTGTGCACTCAAGCACACTTGATTGAGGGAGGAGGACACGTCTCTTCCTCTCTCCGTCCACCACATGGGGCTCCACCGAAACATTCCACCTGCTACTCAAGCATCAGCAGTCACATGCTCCGGACAGATTGCGGAGTGATAGGTAGCAGGAGGGTGGAACGGCGAGATTTTGTCGCACACAATTATATTCCATTTTTTTCTCTTTTCAAGAGACTGCTCACTACAAGCAAGGGGGGGGGGGGGGGTTTATCGTGGCCCCATGTGTGACTCGCATTGCATATGTAGTAACAGAGAGCCAATTTCCCAAGCTATGTCACTGGAACACACATGGGGGCGTCACGTCACGATAATAACTGTTTACCTGCCCTCTTCCTGTCTCCATTTTCCACCGGCTGCATCCCATCATACAGAAAAAGACAGAAATGGAGAGCATAACAACATTTGTTTGAAATGACATACTACTCGTATAATGTGCCCTGTATGAAATGCCCTGTATGTTTGGAATAGAAATTTCATCACTTGGAATAGCTGCATGATCTAAATTTATACATACATTTATGGTTTCTGTGATCAAAAATTTTTTTTGATTTAACTTGAAATGATTAAATAAATATACTACTATTGTACAGTAGAGTAGATTATACTTTTCAAATTATTAATAAAATACAATTTAATTCTTACATTTATGCATTAATTTCATAATAAATTTGAATTAATCAAAACTCAGAATCCACAAAAATCAAAACAGACAACAAAATTTCTTAAAAATCATAGGGCCTTAATATGGTTTAAATTAATAAATTATTGAATGGTTAAAGTTTAATGAATTCTGTTAATTGGACATGCTTTTTAATTATTAAAATTTAATTAAACCATCAAAATGGAATTCAGAAAAAAATTGGAGACCACAGAATTTGGGGAAAAATAAAACTGTTTTATAAAAGCCCAATTTATGAGAGCTGGATGTCACTCGCTGAATTAAACATGCAGTGTACTAGTGAGGTCATGTGACAATACTAGAGCATACTGCAGTGAAACATTACTGCATATTGTACACATAAGGCTAAGCCGAACACTAAAGGCTGGAATACGCTATACAAATTTTGCCCAGATTTATCCTGATTTACAGTCTGGATTTTGTAGTCGACACTAGTTGCTAAACATCACAGCCAGTCTGCAGATTTTGGGCAGTTGAAGTTGACAGATTTCACTGAAAACTGTACTGTGTATGATGGGCACGCACTGCAACTGTTTTTTGGCTTCAGACTATGATTTTATCCAGTTGAAGGATATCAAACATGTTACATATTTAACGCCATTTTTAGAACACATTGTTTTCATTCGTCACACATATCCAAGTCCCAACAATGAGGAATGTGCTTCTGCGTGAGTTTGTGGTTCAGAACATCATGAAAGTCTGGTAGTGTTTTATTCTCAGTCGATCAGAATAATGGTGAGCTTTTCTCTGGAACCATTCACAAAGTCAGCAATTGTCTTTCAAAAATCAGCAAAATCTGTTCAGATTTTGAAAGAAGTGTAGTGTATTCCAGCTTTAAGATTAAAAAAACAGACAACCAAACAATCCACTAAAACACACTGAATCTACTGGAAAACAACAGCCTCACATTGCAATCAAAACTGATTTGTTTCTCTTTTTAATCTGATATTTACAACTATATGCACAGTAATTTTGCAACTGAATTAGTCAGTATGTTTATTCAGATGGTGTAGTCAGTATCTGTTATATCTACATTGGTTGCCCAAGCATCCTCGTGATGCCGAGAGGCTTTCTTCTGCTACAACAGAGATGCTGTCATTGTGGACAGAGATGATGAAAACTGGAAATTTCACCTCCATCTTGCTGTCCATCATGACACCCTGTTAATGATCTCATGGAGAGACAACGTTACAGTACACTATACCCGTGTCCATGGCAAACAGATAACTGTATAGGGAAAAAGGGAGGAAAATTGGTATTTTTGGGCACAGTTGAAAACTGCATCCCAGATGAAAACTACTTTGAAATCTGACCTGACCATTCAGACTGAAGCACATTTAAAAATCCAATTTTAATTGGATTTTAAAGAATCTACAATGGTCTGCGTTCCGAAAACTAAACACAGTCAGATATGCTAGGGGTGGGCAGTATGAACAAAATCTTATCTTATTAACAGTGCAAAACACAAATTTGTTATTGCTGATGTAAATTAAAAGAAAAAGGGTATAAACTGTATTTTTGCTAACCATGAGGTAATGAATTTTTTGAATAATCAAGCCAATTAAACTTTCATTAACAGAACTTAATTTCATTATTTTCTCATTTTATTTGGAAACAGATACACACAAACCTAAAAATGAGTATAGCAAAAGCAACTTCACATTATATTTCACTTGGGTCAAAACCACAAGTCATATAATTGATGTGCATATGAATCTATATAAATGTGCCTAACAATTTAACAAGTTTACGACATCCCCAGCTCTGTTTTTTCTAACCTGATCTCATGAGAAAACGTAACTAATTACGAGTTGGGGATTTTGTATGATTTGAAAACTGTACTATTTTTAGGGGAAAAAGTCTATCCCTATCCCTAACCCCAAAGCTACACCTAACTCTGGTCGTACAAAATCATACAAATGTGATTATGAATTCATCACCCATTTGCTTAAAATTGTAACAACTTGCCATGATCATGTTGGCAGTTTTTTTGAGGCATTCTGCCCACTGATTTAACATGGTATAAACAGCAACATGTACATACAAGTATATAGTATAGGCCTAGAGTCAGACACACCATGGCCATAGGATACACTTAAAAAAAATAAATAAATAAATAAATAAAAAATTTCCTGCCTGTCTGAACAAAGCCTATTATTCTTGAGATCAGGAGTAAGGTTTAAATCAGGTTTGTTAGACTGACCTATCTGGAACATTTCAAACTATATTACTATCAGTCCAATCCATATCAAATGTGAACACAAACCTTGTCAGTATCGCTCCACAGCAAACAGAGAAAGTGTTGCACTAGCGGTTTAGGGGAAGCTTCATAAATTGAGTAAGCGAGGAAAAGCGCTGGACAAAACAGCACACAGTAATTCACTGCATCCTCCTATCAGACACGTTCTGTCTATCTGCTTTTAAGAATCAGTAGGGACTGTCAGATCTCTGGCAGGCTGTCGGGAGCAGATTAAGGACACTATCTTGGCATTGAGCCGGGTCTACAAGCACAGCTTCTGGAAATAGATAGCACATGCAAGCCTATAGCCACAGAACACACTGCAGGTGCCCAGGATGGGGCTGTGTCCAATAACATGAGCCTATTCATAGAAGACACCAGTCTGTTTGTAGGGGAAGTGCTGTAACATTAATGATTATTAATTAATGCCACAGATTAAAGTCCTGGACAAAAGAGGATTTTTATATTGAAGAATCTTCCTTGCTGTGATGTCTGCTTTGTAAATACAACACTCACTCACAGAGGATCATCAGTTTTAAATGCTAAGACTTCATTTAAATGTTAAGTGTGTCACTGAAGTGCCACCAGTGGCCCAAAACATAATTACAAAAGTTTCCAAACAGGTTCCCAAACACTTCTATCACCCCTTATCAGACATTATATGAAAATAATTATCAGCATTGATTAGAATTTTAATATTGGTCCAGTTTTATTCAGAGGCCCAAACTCTGCAAAAAAAAAAAGTATGTTATTTGTAAGGCAAATAAAAAATGTTTGTAATGTAAATCAATGATATTTTTATAACAACATAACAGACTACATTAAATCCTTATAAATGTTAGTTTTCAATTTTTTATGCTCTGTAGTTTTAAATGTGAGGGGAAACATATATTGTAATTCAATAAAAATGATAAATGTAATAAATGTTAATGCAATGTAATAAAAAGCCTGATTTTTTGAATGAATGAATGAATAGGCTATAAGTAAACCTAGTTGCCTCAGTCCAGTATGTTCACCTTTAAATATTAAAAGCAATATAAAGCTATACTTACATTTACTTTATAAAATCCCTACATATTTCACAGAAAAAAAAAATGTGCATCTCATTTTTAGAATTATAGTTTAAACCTTTTTATTTTACTAGAGGTCAGAAGGCTTGTATTAGAAATAAAGGTTCTTTATTGGCATTGATGGTTCCATGAAGAACCTTAAACACCCATGGTACCTTTCAAATGCAGAAAAGGTTCTTTATAGTCAAAAAAGGTTCTTTAGATTTTCAAAATGTTCTTCAAAATTGTTCAAGAACTGTTCACTGAAAGGTTCTTTGGGGAAACAAAAATGGTTCTTCTATGGCATCACTGAAAAAAACACCCTTTTGGAGCCTTTAATTTTAAGAGTGTGGTTTTTCAGCAAAGTTTTGATCATGTTGTTAATGTAGAGGCCCAACAGATTCATGTAGCAAGATACACTAGGCTTTATAGAGTTAAGGAAGTCAACCTTCAAATGTCTTACTTAGCTATCTCTGAACATTAAACTGATACCGTGTTCTAACTTTAGGTGCTTTCACAAATACTGCCTCTTCTGTAACTTTTACAGCATTTTTCAGTTTAGAGGTCATATGTGACTAAGCTGATTCAATTCAAGCTGATGCAATTACTTGATCTAGACTATGATGCAAGAATCATGATCATCTATAAGGCAAGAAATTTCATGAAACTAGACAGACGCTGAAATGAAAGAGCTCTCTCTATCTGAACAGATGAAAATATTTGTCAACATATTACTTGAACAGAAATTCTCTAACAACCTTACCATGTTTCCGATGCAGCAGTTTAAAGGCCATTTTCAAAAATTACTTTACATATTTGTGCTATTTAAGCAAGACGGGCAAATGTCTAAAGCTGTTGCATGTGTGAGCTTTTAATGTGTCAGTTTGACTGCAATTTAATGGGTTTCATGTGTGAAAGTGGCTAATGATACAGTGCACACTTCACCTTACATATTCTTGCCAAAGGGACCGTAAGAGTTTTGCTCAGTCAAAGCAGATAATGCAAACCACTCTGTTCCTCTACAGGGGGGTTTCTGGAGGAGTGCTCCTCATCCGCGATAGCATCACGACAGCATGTTGAAGCCACATGGCGCACTGTGAATTAAAGGATCTAAGAACATCTGAGTGCCAATACATGATGATGTACTGCTTAATTTACATGTTTCATTCTTGCTCACTTTAATTAAGAATGAGCAATCAGCTTTATGTCTCATGAATGAAGCACACATGGCTCGGAATAAGAAAATCACATAAATGCTTCAAATCCCAATGCAGCAATAACACCGGACACACTGTGCCGTAATGCACCATATGTTTAACTATACAGACATTAAAACGTAAAGGCCTCTAATATAAAGCCTGGTGATTAACTGCCTTAGGAAGCAGATTTCAAACTTCTTTTAGTGACACTGGATATGGTAGGCAATAAAACAAGCATCTGTTTGGTGCAAGTGTCTTTTCCTAATGAAATGTTGAATCTCACACCTGCTACCTGTCTCCTTCAGACCAGACGGGATATCCTAAACATATTAGACGCCACAGGATATAAAACTAACGTTGCATGGCAGTTAAAATGCAGTCGATCTCCTCTTTGTAGGTCATTCTGGCTGTGTATTGTTTCGTTGCTGACTGTAATGTATTCTTTCACGAAGTGCCCAAAGCAGAGCAGAGAAAGGTCTAAATATTTCCAATTATCGAACAAAGTGTCAGGCAGACCTGTGGTAATTAAAACCCAGTTGACATGGAAGATAATCAGCGCTCTCATAGGTCACCACTGCACACGCTGCAGGCTGCTCAGTAATTGCCAACAGATTTAATTGTTTTTTTATCTTGATATGAAGCTGCGATAAACACCTGTTAGAGACAGTGTAAATCATGTATTTCTCCTTTCCATTTATGAATTTTTTTTACATGTTGCAGGGCTCCAGACTGTGACTAAAATAAAAATATGCAGCTATAATTTAAAATCTAGTCAGTTGGGAAAGCTTTTTGTTCGTCCCATGCCACTTCATTCAGATATTACTTTGTTAATGTGTGCGCCAGTGTTATTTGCATGCAACAAAATGCAATAGTGCAGTGCAGTTTAAGAGTTTTAAGCCATGCACCAACATTAACTTGAAGCAAAAAGAAATTAAATAAAAAAAGGACCAAAAGGCAATCCTGGCCATCCAAGATCAGGACAAATTTGGAGAAATTTAGCATTACATCACTTGTTCACCAGTAGATCCTCTTCAGTGAATGGATGCCATCATAATGAGAGTCCAAACAGCTGATAAAAACCATCACAATAATCCACAAGTAATCCACAGGACTTCAGTCCATCAATTAACATCTTTTGAAGTGAAAAGCTGTGTTCCTCTCCTGATTCGGACAAGATAACATTTTCACTGGAGAAAGCAAGATTATGGATAGACTACTCATATTTTAGCTGGAAGAAAATATTTGAAGTTAAAAACATCTTATTGATAGATTTGTTTCAAACATGCAGCTTTTCATGTCACACGACATTAATGGGATTTTTACTTCTGGAACCCAACTGTTCCACTCTGTAACAAACGCAGCATGAGTCGTGGAGAGCGAATCATGAACAAATTACTCTTATGAACTGATTCTTTTTAATGAGGCTTTTGTGAATCTTTTTCTCCTATTTTAGTTAGCAGTTTGAATCAGACTGTCTCAATCAGTAAATGGTTCAGAGCCATAATTGGGATAACAAGCCACTCCTTTAACGAACCACGATTCATCTTCTGTTTAATGTCCAATTCAATACACAATTGCTGTGGTGTATACAATAAACTGAAGCACCTCTGAACAATTTATCGAATGATTAATCTGTCAACTAATAAGTAATTTGGCCTAAGTCAATGCTCCTTTGCCATTTTTTGTCTGTAGCCCTACGTTGCTGTTGAGATCTGTGCATATTTTTTTTTTTTTATAAACAGGTGTGCTGTTTATAAATACATCGGGTTTTAATGAGCTCTACCTGGGTGGTGCGTTCAGAAGAATATTTGACATTTCTGTCAGCCTAGCTGAAGAATACGGCTGTAGTCAGAGAGATTTTCAGCATGTGCTGCTGAGAGAATAGCAAAATTTATAATTCAAATCCCTTTGGGTCTAAAGTGTTCATGACATGAATGACTGATCTGTTACAAGGTCACACTCACAGAGTGCTGAAATGAATTCATATATTACAGACAAATGATCAATGGTCAACAGTCATGTCCAAATAGGCATGAATATACTGGGTATTGAGATGCACATGAATACAAAAATTTCTTTCTATTTTTATAAGTCACTGCGGATTTTTATCACATTCAGTAGCACAACTTAATACATTATTCATGTCACGCTTATGATCCACATGACCTCCTATCTAGATGCCCTTAATATGCTGATCTAGGACCCTCTTTCACTAAGTCATGACCTTAACCATTACCAGAACAAACAAAACCTTCAGACGGGAAATAGGATTCTATGAGTGTTCACTTGACATTAAATTCCCATATAGACTTACTATAAGTTGACTAATTAATGCCCAGCTTTTTGTTAACACAATACCAATGATCAAATCAATCAAATCACAAACCATAAATGCCAAATTTCCACATCCTAACAAAAACCTGCGTGAAAAGCAAAACTCAAGCATAAAACCCTACAATAGGTAATGAAGACCAAAGCAGGTGCTGCAAGCTTAGAAATCGGCTACACATCATGTACAGGGGGCGTGGTTTATCGTGGGGAGAAACTATGGAGGTTACCATAGTTACTCATTCATTTTCAGAGAGAAAGTGAGAAATAGACAATTTGGGTATTGTTAGAAAGAAAATCATGCTTAAAAATATGCTTCAAACCAACATGTTCTGATTTCACAGACATCTTGTTGCTGAATTGCCAGTCATATTTTTTTTAATTAGTGGTGGAAAAAAATGGTGTGCACATAAATACATGCTGTACATTTCTCATAGAAATACATAGGCTCTTACACTAGACAAGAGTAAAATGCATGCTGTCTATAAGGACCACCGAATCCAGATCAATTCTCTCTATGCAACCACAGCAACTACTTTACAGGTATCTTACATCTATTACATTTATGAATTTGGCAGGCACTTTTATCCAAAGCGAATTACACTGCATTAAAGGCACACATTTACATTTTATCAGTTCATGTTTTCCCTGGAAACTGAACCCATGACATTGCTGTTGCTAGCACCATGCTCTGTTATACTATTTTAATGTTATCTCTTCAGAAACATTGAGGAAAACTCATTTTAAATTAATGGAAATGTGTTTTCTATCCCTTATCAGCTCAATACTCATATTTTCTACCATGTTTTATGACTTGACAGACACCAGGCGCCACCTAAACATACGAACAATAAATGCACCTGCAGGAGACACTTTTGCTGCAAACTGCGGTCGTCACTCTCTTTTAAACCCTGAAAACTTAATTAAACCCTTTATTAACTTAATTTAGCTCTATAAGCAGGAATAACAACCATATTGTGCAATTGTGTCACAGACCCTGGGAGACCTACACTAAATCAATCAACACTGAATAAATTCAATACCAGAACAAAATACTAAAACAAACCATAAAAACACAGCAAAAGATTCATAATAATCCTAAACTAGTGACTCACCCTACGTGGAGTTTCCTCGCAACGGATAAAGTGAATGTACTCCATTTCTTAAAGTTTAATAATCTAATTTATTCTTTTTCAGAACTGTTTTTACACCGCGTAACGTAATTAATCACCGTAGGCAAGCCAACTTCAGGTATGCGGGAGTCAACGCAACATTATTTAAAGGCCCGCTTCACCATAGAGACATTTTTCTTTATTAATTGAGTAAGGGTAATATTCAACGACAAATACTATGCTTAATTAGTTACTCAACATAAATATAGCGATCAAAAATACCATGACATTTTGTTGTTTTTTATACGCTGAGCAATGTTTTTATTATTATTATTATTATTAAATTATTTTATTGTCCCAGCCCCACTATGACTTTAATATAAAAAATGTAAATGATTAGGCTACTTGTGTAAAACTATGATCTGAAAAAGTTCAATAATCATAAACTATTTAAATATTTACTCTGTAAAAATGAAAGAGTTTGATATCAATTATGCTATCAAATGAGGACTGTCCCACAGCTGTGGCATCATTCCCACCATAACAAACAACTTTGTCTAATAAAGTTGTTCAGTGTACATGTTTAATAAGGATACAACAGTGTCACTGAAGAGCTTGAGATGAAATATGAAATGTGATGTGTGGGGGGGAAAAAAAACAAAGAATCTTTTATGCTTAATTTACAAAAAAATAAAACGTAGCTGTAGTCAAATTATGCAAAATGTGTGAAATATTATGTAACTGTGTGTATGTAGGATATGGAATTAGATTTAGCAAGGAGGTGGTAATTTTTTATTTATTTTTTTAAAGAAGTGTAAAATGACATTTCAACCACTAATTGCTATTAAACAATACACAATCTGAGGAAATATCCATGGCTTTCAGAAAAACATGACAAAATTCCCCCTCTGATGCATATATACACTTTTGAATATTGTTAGAAGGCAAATTAAATAAACTACTGTGAAAAGTGTTTTTAAGATATAAGTTAGTATAATTACCAGTGTGTTACCCAATGATACCATCTTTGCACTGTACCATGGTACTTTTGTTTGTTTGTTTTTTAAGCATGGGCTATTGGGCTATTCCCACTTAACAGACTGTATTCAGTTCTTCACTAACCTTGTGTTTCTAGGCCCTCCTTGTGTCTGTAGTAGTCTATCCATAGGCTGGCAAACAATTTGTTTCTGGGTTAATTTTCCATACACAGGCACTGATACAGAATGACTGTCATGATGTGATGGGCTTAGGATAAGACCGAATGAAGCTAACAGAGCATTTCTTCTGCATTTCCCCTGTGAATATTAATGGAGCATGTGTCTATATCTGCCTCAGTCGGTGCTGACTCCAAGTGCAGTGTACAGTGCAGACTTTTACAAACTTTTATTACCCTCGAGCATACTGCTTTGAATTCTGACAACTTAGTTCACTTAAAACAAACATCTACTGAGGTTTGTACTAACTTTGAATTAATATCCAGTGAGGCTTGCACTTCACATCTCCCATTAGATGTAAACTGGGTCTAAAGCAAGGGTTCGGTCAGCACAGCGTGATGCTCAGGTCTAGAGAGAGCACCTGGTTGTGTAACACCCCAGTGCCGCTCCACAGGGGCCATGCATTATGCAGCGATTGCATTTCCATGCTGCTTCCTCCTGCGCAGCAGTAAAAATAGAAACGCAGACCTCGGTGCTTCGTTGTTTACGACTGCGCCGTCCTCCTTCTCTCCCGAGCACAGACGGTTATTACTCAAACACCCATACACACACACGATATCTTACCAGATGATATTAAGATCAGAAGAGGTCAGGCTGTTCAAGGAAACGTCGTCCTGAGATGTCAAAGATCCCAAGCCACAAGCTTTTTATGGCTTACTTATTAATAAAAACACCTTTGTGTTCATATTCCCCTTCTGAACGGTTCCTGAGGTGTTGAGAAAAGAAAAAAAAAATGCAAACAACTCTGCATAAAACTATCCAGTGCTTCATCCAGTGCTTGATACATTTTGTTATACATATTTTGTCTGGTAACTTGATATGGATTTACATATTACATATTCAAATTGATGTTTCTGTGGAGGCTGTGAGTGGTAACTTTGCTTGCACTACCAACTTTGTGTTTTAAACAACAGAAAAGGCCACTGAAATTTCCTCCGGGTATACAAAATCTCTATCTTCTCTGTTTACTGTTGTCACCATTGCAGTTCTAGTGCCTATTATAAGGAACAGCACAATATAAAAAGCGAGTGCAACTTCACTGACAGCTACACTGAGGCAGCCTTTGAGCCCACGCATCAATAAAAACTGTGGCTCTTACTTTCTCTAAGTCTACCGATATCAACACTGCAGACACAAACAAGAGAGAGAAAAAGACATGACTGAGAACTGGGGTGCATACCCTCTGAATAAGAGTAAAAGTCCATCGCTTATCGAGAGAAACAAACTTTTCCATATTTAAAATAATAGAACGAAGAAACGTATGATGTAAAATCCATTACATTTTTAGTGATTCTACTGTGTGCGCATGGAAAAGTTTCTAAAAATGTATTTGTGTATTAGAGCAGGGTCAGAAATTAAGAAGAGCTTGGAAAACAAATGTCACAGAAAGTGACAAGAATGTCACAGTAATAAATTCCTCTGATTTTATTTGTGACGTACAGTCTTTATATTCTATTTTTGGCCAAACAACTCTTCTATTTTGTTCATGTATTAATACATTTATATGCAACATTATGTTGAGTTCTTGTTGATTTAATGGTATATAATAGGTTGCAAGAGGTTTATGCAGCTATGACATAGAAGAACCATTTTTGGTTCCCCAACAGTTCTTAAAAGAACCATTTTTATCTTAGTGTGAAGAATATTTTAATAATTTAAATAACCTTTTTGCACTATAAAGACCCTTTTGCAATGGAAAGGTTCTGTGGATGTTAAAGTTTCCTAATGGAACCACACATTCCAATAAAGAGCCTTTATTTTTAAGAGTGTATAAAAAAAAAAAAACCTGAAAGGAAAATGTCACCTCTTTACAGAAAAGTTCATTTCTAACACTGACTCAGAGCTGTCATTACTTTCCACGAGTCTGTGTTAAATCACCATACAGTGTGGGTTGCTGCTCAACTGGGAGAGCTCAGTCTTGTTTCCTCGAATTGTTTGGGTTGCATAATTAGTTGAATATAAATCAGTGAATAAAACCCAAACTGCAATTCCAACGATAGGCCATTAAGTGCTAAACACATGTGTTAGCTGATTCTTTTTGAATGACTATGTTGAAGAGAATTTTCTATAAAATGCAAATAGGATGATCACAGATTTAATTAGTTAACTTTTCATTAATAAAACTTTACGAATCACAGCCCGAGTAGCAGTGTTTGAAGCCCTATAAGTCTCACATCACAAATGCAGCACAACTAGCCACCGGCTCCTCTGCTTCCTCTGACGATGTTTGATGAATTTTTATTTGGTGATGTGCAGGGTGTGCAGTATTGAAAAGGCTTTAATGTATCCCGCATTCTTTTCATTCTCGCTCTTTCTCTTTCTTTTTTCATTTTATTCTTTATTTTATTATTTTTTTTTACCTTGAGCACCCTCACTGCACCATCAATGGAACAGTTCCGCCAAACTCAAGCACACTAAGTCCTGCTTATCCTAATGGGTCCTCTTAGGCTGAGAGGAGATACAACCGTGCCAGACTCAGACAAGAGACTGAGCGAGAGTGCGCGTTCACTCGAGGGATGATGCGCAGCAGGAGCTCAAAGGAGAGAAGAAGGTGGAGGAGGGAGGAGGGGGTGAAGAAGAGGAGGAGGAGGGGAAGAGAGAGTCTCTATGGCCAACTCTGAATGTAGTTCTTTTTCAAGGTCAACCTCATACACATTGGAACGGTTATACAAAAACAGAATAAAATCAGACAATGTGCACTTTCACTGGAAAGTGAGAATAGCTTTACAAAAGATGCTTTCTTCTAGATTTATGTTTTCAATAACAGCTGCCATTGCCTCTGTATCACAGGGGCTGAGCGGCATGCACGACGTGGGCAATTTTAACATCTTGTCGTTGTGATAACGGAGTAAATTCTTTTATTGATTTTGCTGTATATCACAAGAGTTTCCCCTTATCATCACTCTATAGGTCTACTGTCAGCCCACGCAGCCTCGTAAAGATAATTTCACATATTGCACAGATTTGTCACTTTTTCCCTGAAGACATCCACCGAGCACAAATTCATGGTTGTTCATTAACAAGACGGTCAATTCCCCAAACAATGTGCTTCATGTCACAATAAAAAGCAGGTTTTATGGCTTGTAGCAGTAAAGCGCTATTAAACAGATAAAGCACACCAAAGGGGCATCTGGAGGATTATAAAAAGGGCTGCCACACGAATAAACTCACACACCCCAAACCCATAGCCATTCAGAGAGAGGGGTTATTGAGTGCAAGCTGTAAAAAAAATTGAGTAAATGCTGCCCCCTTCAGGAAGACATCGGAGATGCTGCAACACTATGTAGATTGAAGAGAAAATGGTGAGTTTTCTCTCAAAAGGGGTTTACTCCTGCCCCCGTGTGTTAAGTGAGAGACTTTATGTAACCCCTCAAAATTGGAATATTTCGCATAAGAGAAATTCAGAGAAATGTAATTGTTTCCAAGGTTAAATAAATGAATAAATCAATCAAATTTAAACATTTATTTATTAGTAAATTGAGGTATATAATGCACATACAGTATACAGCTGAAAGTTTACAATATCCTCTATCATATTTATTAACTTTATAATACTAATAATAATTCAATTTAAAATGCTGCCTATTGACAAATAGAGACGAAGCAACAGCTGATACCTTGTGCTGTGGTGAAGCAATAACAATTTATGTCTTAATATCAGTAATACCCAAGAAGTAATTTTAACCTTCAGGAGGTGTGCAGTGCCCACTATTCCTCCTTATGTTGAATAAGGCCCAATACTTTCTAGGAGACTCAAAACAGCCAGCATGAGCACTACAAACTTGTGTGGAAATAACCCAAACTACATCACTGCTTCATTTTGTTTGGCAGATGCTCTGCTGTGGGCAAAAAGGCTGAAAGACTTTTTTTCATGCAGCTTGTCGTCTAGTTTGTGTGTACTTTGTGAGTTTATTGTATACTGAGTATATTGTATATTGTCTGTAGTGTATATTGATACCTTTTATTTGAGCACCTGCGGTGTTAGAAATGAACTTTTTTATTATTAAAGGGCAATATTTGCCCCCAAGGGTTGATTTTCTGGTGCATTTTTTTTTTTAGCTTCATGAGAGTACTGTATGTATTTTTCAAACCTCATAAAACATTGAGTCATCCATTAAGGTCAAAATGCAATCAATTAAATTGAATCAACATCATATACAAACAATATCAAAACACAATAAACACTCTGCTAATACATTTAATGTAATAGACTCAGTATTACACAGTTCTCTATTGTCTGCTATCAGAATGAATATAATTGCTGTTTCTAGTTTTGGAGTAAGGCGGTTTTATTTCATGTTGAGTGTTTCTCTATTATGATCTGGATTTTTTTTATTATTATTAGGCTATTATTATTTTTATTAGCATGTTCTGCACTGTGGCTCCAGAAGTCACTGTATTTCATGTTCTCCTCTAATGAGAAATGACAGTATGACAGACATCTTTTTTCTGATGTTGATATTTTTTTAGGATATTCTATTAATTCACATACTGTCATTTAATAAGAATATTGTAATAGCAATTTAACAAAATTGTCGATCATGTTATTCCTCTCCCTCTTCTACACTGACAGTGTGTTTGCCAACCCTCTGCATATTCGTTTGGAAAAGCCAAAATCGACCATAGTGCTAATAATAGAGGTGATTTGTCTTTTCTGTCTTGATAATTTATATTGAATTAAATATTAATTGATGAACATGACGTTTTGCAATATTTTGTGTATGATGGATTGCAGATAGCCTACACGGTTTAACCTTTTTGATGAAATATGCTGGTTTAAGCTATTATTTTCACCCGAGATAAGACGATTTGATGGTTCCAGCTGATTCAAGCTGTCCTTTGGCTGGTTTTAAAGGAATTTAGTGCACTTTTAGCTGGGGAAGCTGGAATACCAGTTAACCAGTTGAACACCAGCTTAGCCAGGCTGTAAAACTAGTGTTTAATTTTTTTTATATTTATTTGGTATTTTTATGTATTATAATAAGAGATAAGACGTTTTGGTGGTTCCAGCTCATTCAAGCCTGATCAAGCTGTCTTTTGGCTGGTTTTAAAGGAATTAAGGGCACTTTTTAGCCAGGCAAGCTGGAATAATAGTTAACCCCAGCTTAGCGAGGCTGTAAAACTAGTTTTTATATTTTGATATTTATATGGTATTTTTATGTATGCTAAACAATGTTCCGTTTTAAAAACCATTTGTCGTGATTTATTTACAAGTCTTGCTCAAGTATGTCGTATTCGCACTGTTTCGTTAAGCTTCGGCAGTGCTTCGTCTATTTCCGTCACTACTCGACTTTTTCCGCCGCGCTCTCGGCAGCTCTCGCTCAGTGCAGCGGGGTTGATGATCGGATTTTCGTCTCGTTCTCTGTGTTGTTGTTCTCGGTGACGCGACGGAGGTGTAGCCTGACGCGGTCTCTTACGTGTCGGCCTGAATAAAAGTGGAGCTCCGAGGGCTCGAGAGTGACGGAGGGAGTCTGTATCGGTAAGAGGAGACAAGTGTCCGGAGGGAAAGGGCTCGTCCCGAATGGCATAAGAGTCTGGTTTGGGTTCGGCCCGTTGGAAACAAAGAGATCATGGCGGCTGTAG
Organism: Spinibarbus caldwelli; assembly: GCA_039654775.1. NCBI lineage: Eukaryota > Metazoa > Chordata > Actinopteri > Cypriniformes > Cyprinidae > Spinibarbus > Spinibarbus caldwelli. The sequence continues at coordinate 16,625,472 of CM077232.1, forward strand.
TTGTTGCATGCAGAGGGAGGGGAGGCAAACGGGAGAGCAACACAAACCCAGGGTGGAAAATCTTGATGCATGGCTGATCATTTAAAATGCAAGGAAATATGGATGCACAACATCTCTGGGTTTCTCAATGCGTCTGTGCAGATCATATATGTGGGTTTTCCCCTTTCTTGTTGGCTTCTTTCACACACTGGCTAGACAAAATGTGTGCTGCTGGGTGGATTCAGGGTGTAATACTCTTATATCATTCAGGAATAATTTAATCTTCTCTGATGTCCTTGATGCATTGTGCGATTTATTGGACACACCCTGATTAGATTGCAGGTCTTTAGGACTGGGTTATTATTGCACTGTTTCATTGTATATTAATCTAAGAGCTGTGATTGCACACCCTCAAGCAAATACATTTTTATACACAATATAGAAAACTTTTTTACCTTCTGTATATTGCACATGACTAATAAATGCAGTATTGTATTGCACATTTTTATATTAAATTGCACAGACCTATTCAAATACAAGTCAACTTGAGTCTGAATTTGTAAGGCAGTACTCCTGATCTGTCCACAGTGCCAGAAGAAAAAAAACAAAAAAGCAAATTATTTTATTTATTTATTTATGTATTTTTTTTTTTTGTAACATCTGTAGGCTGTCTTTTGGATGCATGCTTATAGTTTTAGATGTAATGATACATAAATGCACAACAGCAACATGTTTCCTGGAATAATCTGTCTGGCAGAAAAGTAAAAAGTAGATTTGAAAAGTAGAGGGAGAACTATGCATGACCAATCAAACCACAGATAGACTCTGAGCGTCATGAGATCACATTACTGTGAGTTCACGCTTTCTACCATCCTGGAGCTTGCTCTTTCCCTTTCTCATCTTTTTCATTTTTCAAAGTGCTTTATTGGCCTTATTGTTTCACACTCAATTAAAAAAACAGCCACTAATGGTAATAAAACATTGTGTTATTTTGAATATATTTATTTTATACATTTTATCATTATATATTAATAGTATATTAAAGTTGATGAGTATAATTTCACAATTTTAGGGGACTGTCTGTTGGCTTGACCAATGAAGAATAGGGAAGTGTTTGAGAAAACCTGTTTAAACAGTTTTTGCAAATCTTCTTCTTCTTTCTTTTTAATTGAAAAAGCCTTTTTTCTCCCCTGATATGTTGTTGTTGTTGTTTTCTGGGTTTTGCTCTTTTTTTCATTCTTCTTCTTTTTTGTAATTGAGACTGTTATTTGTATTATTATTTGTGATGTTACATTTGAAAGAAGCATGTTATATAAAAAATTGTGGTGGGACACTGCAAGCACCTCTTTCCTCAACTGTGATACCTTATTTTAGCCTCCAGTGTGAGTGGGATTTGCATCCAAGAGAGCTGAAGCCAGTCACAGGTTCATGTATGAAAATCTATATCCTCGCTAGCTGTATATGAGATAAGTTAATCCAACGCTTCCTCTCCAGAGGAAGAGGCCTAGAGGTCAGACACTCCCAAATCTACAAATGCTGAACAGTCAAGGGAAGCCAGGACAGCACTCACAGCATATTGTGATACACTTTAAATAATAAAAAGAAAATGCTATATGATGACACCTTTATTACAGTACTTATTTTTTTTTTTTATCACTGGCCAGTGCACAAGTAATTTTACACTCTAATATTAGATATTATTGTAGACCAATGCAGAAATAAAGATTTTCAGAGCACCTTGGGGTTACACACTGGCACTTTATTTAATGAGAGCCTACAAACTCTTTAAATTCACACTGGGATTTTGATTCATTTTTACTGTGCACTGTAATGCATTGCATCTGAGTTTCTTCCCTGGGCAAGAACATTTTCTGGGAAAAACATTTATCAATGGACATGCAGTGTTGCTATCTCAGTTTTTAGACCAAACGGACATTGTATTGATTCATAACTGCGCTCGTCTCGAGTGCAGGAAATTTGCGCCCTTATTTCCGACATAATGTCAAATTATTAAATTAAAACTCCATATAGAGTTGCAGCACAGGAACGATTTAGTCACACTTAACTAATGTGTGGCTATATTTGTATACTCTAAAATTAGCTTCCCTTTCCAAGAAAGTCTAGAGCTTCATTTTCATTTCCTTGTCTTATAAAACTGGACAAAACATTTTAGTGGATATTAAACTTTGTTTGGATTGGGTTTTCTTGTCCTTATCATGTTAGAATATTATACCAGTTAAACTGTATTACGATATCAAGTAGTATTACAATACCACTGGCTTGGATGCAGTGATTCTTATAGCATTGCAATGAATGCGATGGCACCAGAATGCCATGAAGCAGTTGTACTTATATCAAACTAAGTGCACATCCATTTTTAAGAAGCCACAGTGACAAGGAAGAAAGGAACTGTCCAATCTGCAATTGAGCCATAGACTTTATACTTTATTGGGAAATTAGCCTGCTAATCACTTAGATTTGCTTCTGCATATTAAGCTAGAATAGATGAAAGTATTTTTACATTGCAACAATTACAAACTTGAGATTTTCATTTACTCACCCTCAAGTTGTTCCAACCTGTATGAATGTCTTTCTTCTGCAGAACACAGAATATGATATTTTGTGTAGCTAAACAGTTGATGGTCCCCACTGACTTGCATAGTATTTTTATTTTTCCATACTGTGGGAGTCAGTGGGGACCATCAGCTGTTAATTACCCATATTCTACCCATCTTTTATGTTCATAAAGAATAAACTAATACAGGTTTGGGACAACTTGAGGGTGAGTAAATGATGACAGAATTTTCCTTTTGGTGAATTATCGCTTTAATGTCATGTTTGATGTCATTACTTCATTTTTTTTTTCAGATACTGTATTCCAAAAACAGTGTCTGAGGTTTCCCTCAGTTTTCCTCAATACTTTGGAGGATGATTTCAAAGTAGAAATGTCAAAGTTACTGCCTAGTATAGTGATTTTTCTGTGTTTGTCTGATCAGATTTCTGCAGTAGCAGAGAGTGAAGACTTACCAGAGTCAGTGGACGGTGTGAACATTTTGTCTGGGTTTCCCTCTTATAGGTATCTACACTTCATCTGCAATGCCACATCTAAAGTTTCAGGTTGAGACTGTGAAAGTACTGTTGATAAACAGGAATTAACTTACTTAACATATATTAATCATTTATGTAATTCAGGTCACCATGAATATTATTTTAAACCTATTTATCACCATCATTTTAAAATTCATATCTCTCGAGACTCCAGCAAGATGTCGCTCACATGAAACAATCACAGAAATTAGCAAATGACAACATAATTAAGTGTAATAATTAGGTATTATAATTAATAATTAAGTGTTTTTAAGATGTTAAAGGGATAGTTGACCCAAAAATTTGTCATCATTTACTTCTTCCAAACCTGAGTTTCTTTCTTCTGTTGAACACAAAAGAATATATTTTGAACAATGTAGACCATTAACTTACATTCTTCTTTCTTTTTCTTTTTTTCTTTTTTTGTGTGTTTGTTCAGCAGAAAAAAGAAACTCATGCAAAATATAAATGGAACACTAAATTAAATTTTACTATGGGTTGACATGATATAATGATTGATGCACAATGTATGATGATTAAAAAATATTATATATGTAACATTGTCAGCTCTTGCTATATTGTTTTTGTCTGCTTCAAAATAATGGCACATTGTTTCTTTGTACCTGTGGCAGAAATGTAAACTTAATGTACTTTCCATCCTGTTTCATACCAGCTAACTCGATGACCATGGAGTCGGGAGCCGATGCCCAGCAGGGTGCAGACACTGCGGTCTCTGAAACTGAGAACCAACAGATCACACAGGCCCAGATCGCCACTCTTGCACAGGTAGGAACACAATCGATTGTTTACTATACAGTGCGTCAAATGAATTCAGGACTTATCATAATTTAAACATGAAGAGCTAAATCATTAAATCAAGAGTCTGACATTAGAGACAGGATGACTGTGTTTGAATGTGTGTATGATGTTGGATAGGTAACAATGGCTGCCGGACATGCTAGCGCCACAGCACCCACAGTCACCCTGGTGCAGCTGCCCAATGGTCAGACGGTGCAGGTACATGGAGTGATTCAGGCTGCTCAACCCTCAGTCATTCAGTCACCACAGGTGCAGACAGTCCAGGTAAGACAACTTAACACTTCCAACATTTCTAGATGTTTATGAATGATTATCAGATGACAAGATGCATTTAATCCTTGATGTATTCCATTCTCCTAACATGCAATTATGTGAAATTTGTGCCATATAGTCAGATCTAAATCTGACAGAATTGTCTGTTGATCAGATTTCCACAGTTGCGGAGAGTGAGGACTCACAGGAGTCAGTGGACAGTGTGACTGACTCTCAAAAACGAAGAGAGATCCTTTCTAGACGCCCCTCATATAGGTACATATAAGTTCTTCAAGGGTTTTGCATGAGATAAGGAAATTTTCAAGTCAACAGCTGTCTGTGATCTACAGGAAAATCCTGAATGACCTATCATCAGACGCTCCAGGAGTTCCGAGAATCGAAGAGGAGAAATCCGAGGAGGACGCTGCACCTGCCATCACTACAGTGACTGTGCCAACCCCAATATATCAGACCAGCAGCGGCCAGTACAGTAGGTCCATGACTGAAGTTTTGAAATAAATTGGGGTTCAAACCTACACCTCTCACTTTATAATCATTGCTCAACATGTCAGGAGCAGCATTAGACCATAACTCCCAACTAGGGATGTAACGATTAACCGCGAGCAGGTTGAAAATCAATTCAAATATGTGACAATTCAAATCGGTCGAGATGCCAAACAAATCGTGATACAATTACAATTTGGAACTGACTGTCTTTAGAAAAGTTTACGTGGTATTTTCTTTTCATCTTGCCTCTGAACGATATTAAAGTAGTGTTCATAAGTGCAGCTCTGCTTTGCTTACAGCGGTAACCTAGGAAACACTATATCATTGCTGTTCATAAGCGCCACCTGCTGTCAGAGAGTGAATTTGAGTCTCATTCAGTCCGTCTGCTGTTTGTTTCGTACAGATGTTTTATGTAGTATAGTTTCACAAAACTAAAGTCAGACCATTCTGTTTTTGCTTCAAATTTTGATTAAAATTTAGATTAAAAACTGCTCATGCTGCATGTATGCAGCATCTTTGTTTGGATCATGATGAAAATGCAGTGGTTGCCTCTAATTTTAAATAGAAAGAGCACAGACAAAGCCTTAGTTTGTTTATACAAAGAGATTTCTTTTGTGTAGCTTATTTGATTTGGGGTTTGTTTTAAAATTTCAATTTAGTTTTGTTATATTTCAATTTCATAAAGAAACGTGCAGCAATAGCCTAATAAAAGAACACCTTTTCATTTGCTGTATAATGTCTTCAATCTCATTTTGTTAAAAAAAATTGTGAGAAAATCGAATCGTGAAATCAAAATCGTGAATTGAATGAATCGTTACATCCCTACTCCCAACATATTTGGATTTTATAGTTCCATGTGCACAGCTTGTCACCAAATCAGTGACAACCTCTTGATTGCTGTTTCTCCTTCAGTCGCCATTACGCAGGGTGGAGCGATTCAGCTTGCGAATAACGGTACAGATGGAGTGCAGGGATTGCAGACTCTGACCATGACCAATGCAGCAGCAGCCCAGCCAGGGACCACCATCCTGCAGTACGCCCAGACCAGTGACGGTCAACAGATACTGGTGCCCAGCAATCAAGTGGTGGTACAAGGTGAGCTGGACTATTTTCCCCTGATTTTTTACAAAGATACAATCCAGTTTTAAGGATACAAAGCAGGACATTGCTTAAGTGAGTAAATAGTATCAATTTTTATATTGTTTTTAACTTTTTGCCTTACTATGTTACTGTGGGCTATTCCAAGTTAAAGGTATCCATCATGATTCTATGCGTCAATTCAAAACTCTTGAGATGGTCCTCACTGCAGAACACAAGATCCAGGGGGCGTGGTTGGATCTAGATCCAACTCCTCCCACCTTACATATACCTAAACCTACCCGTCTCCACCCTCTGATACCTAAACCTACCATCTCCACCCCCTAGATGTGGATCAACCCCGCCCCCTGGATCTTTGTTTTGCAGTGAGGGGCTACTGAAACTCTTGATTCATTGTTTGTTGGCTGTGTTTTGTCTGCCCTAAAGCTGCTTCTGGAGATGTTCAGGCCTATCAAATTCGTACTGCCCCAACTAGCACTATCGCTCCTGGTGTGGTCATGGCATCCTCTCCAGCCCTGCCAAGCCAAGGAGGTGCTGAAGAGGCCACACGCAAGAGGGAGGTTCGCCTCATGAAGAACAGGTAAAAAAACAAAAGATTTTGGTAAAAGCAAATGTAAAGTCAACATTATCACTTATGGCCATACATTCTGAGCCTGTTGATACTCTTATGTATGTACATTATGGTTTGGGGTTGCTTTTTTACATTTTTGAATGAAGCGTCTCGTGCTCACCAAGGTTGCATTTAAAAAAAAAAATACAATAAAAACAGGAATATTGTTACAATTTAAAATAACTGTTTTTGATTTTATTATATTTTAAAATGTAATTTATACCTGTGATGGGAAAGCTGCATTTTCAGCAGCCATCACTTCAGTGTCACATGATTCTTCAGAAATCATTATAATATGCTGATTTGGTGATCAAGAAGTGATCATTTCTTATTATTATCAATGTTGAAAATAGTTGTGCTGCTTAATATTTTTTGTAGGAACAGTGATGTATTTTTTCAGGATTCTTTGATGAACAGAATGTTTCAAAGAAAAGCATTTATTTAAAACTTTTTTTAAACCAATGTATTTACTCTTAGATTTGATCAATTTAACGCGTCCTTGCTGAATAGAAGTATTAATTTCTTATAAAAAAAAAACAGAAGTATAAACAATATTAATATCTTTTTACTGTATCTGCAGTACAGATTACTGACTAATTTCAATACTCGAGAGCTGTTTGATAGATGTATGCAAGACAATGTAAATATAGCCAGTCTTGTGTGAACAGAGGGACAAAACAGAGACAAAAATGATTGTTAAAATACTGGATCTGCACATTAGACTTTATAGTAAATGCATTCTAAAATACCTGCTGTTTTTCATTATGTTGATAATATTCATCAAAAAAACAATCAACATAAAACATTGACAAAAAAAAGAGATGAAGGATACATGTAATTGTTTTAATTTAGTTTGTTAATATGCATAATAGCATTTATCTTTAAATAAAGGCAAGTGCAGTATAATATCTTTAAATAAAGGGATGTTCAATAGTGCATTTTTGCTGTAACATAGAGAATCATGAAATTTCTGGTATTTGACTACTTATTTTGTCAACCCCATTTGGGCCAAAAAGATTCATCAAAACACCTAAATAAATTTCAAATTTCTTTCCCCCTCCAGAGAGGCTGCTCGTGAGTGCCGTCGAAAGAAAAAGGAATATGTCAAGTGTCTGGAGAACCGTGTGGCCGTTTTGGAGAACCAGAACAAAACCCTCATCGAGGAACTCAAAGCACTCAAAGACCTGTACTGTCACAAATCAGAGTGATGTACCACCCGTTCTCCCTTCAGTACGTGTACAGAGACTAAAGGGCGAGTCAGCCGGACACGGACGCATGTTTTCTAAATGTTTTCTTATTTTAAATTGCTGCAGACTGCCTGTATGAACACACAAGTACGTGAGGGAATTGAACAGAAGCCCCCTGGGGAACACAAATCTCCTCTAGAAATATTGGATCATGTCATTAAAGACAAAAAAATGCTGAAAACTTTATTATGGACATAAACACACAAGTTCGTTCTCAGTCATCTTTACTTCTGGACTCAAACCGAAACTCAGAGGAGGGGTTTGTGGGAAAATGTTTACCTTTTTTCCAGTGTGCTGGTGTATAAGTCGTCAATAACTTTTAAAGAGATACAAATAATGTACAATAATAATAATTTAACTGACATTTCAATAGTATGGTAGGCATCGAGAAAGATTTTGTCTTGAAGTTGACATCATTCCCTCTTGAGATTCTAAAGGTTTAACGTGTCTGACTGTTACTTTTATTTGGTGTATAGTGCTCTTGTGTTTTAAGTTGACATTTTTACCTTTAAATATGAACAAACTATATAAAATTATGAATATTGATTTACAGAATCTATGCCATTTATAAACAGAAATATTGTGTATTGTATACAGAAAAAGATTATAACCCGTGTATATTTCGATTTTGACATTTTGCTCATTTTAGATGACAAAAATTTACCTAAATCATTTAATTTCATAAAATACTTCCGTTGCAGTAGCAACAGTTGCACAAACACAATATGATAAGGTTATTTTATTGCAGACATTTGGTCACTTATACACCAAAATTCACATTACAGTGTCAGGAATTACTCATAGAAGTGATTTTGAAATATTTTTCAGGTTGAAACATTTCTTCACGTTTATATTGATCATATTTGGCAGATCACTTTTGTGTTATGCTTGTATATCATAGAGCTATAATTGGATGAAATACAATCCAATACATTCTATGTCTGGCATTATAAACTTAAGCATGTTTTATAAATATTACATTAGCTTTGATATTGTTACATGGTCAATTTTTAATTTCAACACTAACAACTGGGAGGCAGTGTCTTTGTATTTGATAATGTGATAACATAAGTAAACAGTACGTTATCTATTATAGCATATGCATTTTTGGCAGCTATTTCATATATATATATATATATATATAAATATATAAAAGATATGTTAAAAGGATTTCTATTGGTTTCATTTTTCCTTTGTTCGCATTCAGTTGCTTTGAAAATTCAAGAAACAACTGAACAGTTGGTAACTTAAGTTACAGTTAAGCCTTCATCGATGTAAGTTGTATTTTGTTTACAAAGTTGTCTCAGTTGACCCATACTGTTTAAGGCTTTTAAAGTTATTGATGAATAATTGTTTTTAAAAATGACAGTTAAAAAAAAAAATCTGTTAATTATTGGACTTTTAAGTTGTTTAGAAGCAAAAGGGTTTCACATTTTGGTTGTAGTATGACATTTTGCATTGAGGACAGAGTTTTAAATGAGATGTTAGCAGACTATGAATTAAAAATGCCCATCAATGATTCCAGTCTGTACTGAAATGTACCGGTGTCATCTGTCGGCAAGTGCATCATCTGCTGCTACTCTTAAACTTCGAACCGTCTGCCTGACGTGTCATTTACGCATTCAGGCGTGACAAATTAGGGAAGCAATCTCTCCACAGCAGGCGCTCACGGTCCAGATCTGCAGTCTAACTGCTTATGCAAGCTGACATGCAACCTGATTTCCCTCACAAAACCAATTATTTTCTGACACAAGAATCTGAATTGGCTCATCAAAGGACAGACTGACCTCAGCTTTCAGAGAAATGCAAATTTTGTCTGTTTTCAGTGATAGAATCT